>JAXCHB010000031.1:600000-762500 GCA_036926305.1 Uropetala carovei
TCTACATTTTGGTCAATCTTTACATTAGTTTATTCTTGATGTTTTGTATCTGTTCATTGATGTTATAATGTTTGAGTTTTGATTCTTGTTATCCACTTGAATTATTATCATGATTGGAGTAAGATTATCAATAGAGCGTTTGGATGGAGATGTTGTAATGTTTACTAGTTACCAAGTTACATGTTGTTATTTAGAACTAAGGATTGTTGTAAAAACTAGAGTTTGAAAGAAAGAACTAATAAAATTGTTCTATTACAAAACTTACAACTATTAAGTGTACTGAATACATAACAGTTAAGTCAACAAAATTTTTGTGTCAAGAACGAAGATATTTTGATAGCGATTGTAAATTTTGTAATTGGCATATCTGGATGTCATATTTTGGTGTTGTGTTTATTGAGGTTGATTTCCTTGTTATTGATTGTTTAAATATTGCTAAATTAACTTGTGTAAATCCAATCATGTTATAATAGCAAATGTTTGCATGTGTAATGAGGTTGGAATTTCTTCCCATGCTGATGTTTTCCTATTTTAATATTTGAAAATGTAAGTTACTGTAGTTATTTTTTAATTACCCAACCTGGTATTATTTCTGTTATGTCGACATTTTTTGCTTATAAAAAATTATTACACCATTGTATTTTTTGTTGAATACCTGCTGTACTAGCTTTATAGAAACTTATTGAGAGTTCATCAGACAACTTTGTCATTTTTGTCACTGTAATGCTATCATAAGTTATTGAAAGAAATAGGAAGGAGTTGATTTTTGTGTTCTAGCTTTTCTCTGGGTAGTTTTCTTGTTGTTGGGTAACGTTTTCAAAATCTGGAAAGCATTTCTGCTAGATGTTTCATGAGAAATGCATTAGTTGTCTGTCACAAACATCTCTAACAATAAATTAGGATGTATTTTCAGGGCGAGAAAAAGATTGTAATTTGTGGGTACCAAATTAGGTTAATACAGAGTGTGAGAGTAGATTTTAAAGCTGATAGCATATAATGTTTGTGCTGAGAGAGATTGGGTTGTCCAATATCTTAATGATACCAGTTCCGTCATTCTTGATTGATTCTTGGCTATGGAATTGTAAACTTATGGAGTATGTATGTACTAAATTTGACATTAATGGCCTGGAATTTTGTCAGGTAATCAATTATAATTACTCTTTGCATTATTGGATGGATTCCATCATCTGTCTTTTAACTACTTGGACTTGAAACTTCTATAGAGTTTGGGAGCCCACCTTTCCTGTGGCATCTTGTTAAACAAACAAGAAGAAATCATTATTGGCCATAAATGATTTTGCATGCTGCTGTTGCAAAGTTACTTGGTGAGATTTATGGTCTTCATTGATATTTCAGGATACCATTGTAGCATTTACTTTGTTTTGTGTTCACAATGGGTGTTGTACTCCATACTTACTGGGGTAACGATTGTTGTTGCACAAATTTAATGTTTTCCACTGCTGAGATAATGTTTACTTTGATGTTAGTTTTCCAAACTCTCTTACCCTTTTGATATTTTATACCCATGCAGGGCCGTGCCGGTCTATGGGTACAAGGGTTGCATTGCACCCGGTGGCAACATATTAAGGGCAGCAATTCATGGACATCTCTCTTAATTTTGACTTTTGCACAATTTATTTCTTAAATTAACTTTTAATCTAAAAATTGAAAAAAAAACTGGGCCAGTGTGCTTTTATAAGTCCATAAGGGGCGGCATAAACTGCTTGCACCCAGGTGGCAAATACGCCCGGCGCAGGCCTGTTCCCATGTTTTTACAGTTGAGTAATTGGGTACACATTTTGGAGCATTGGTTGCATATCTCAAAATTTTAAGCTGGCATCTGTATAAAAACCTTTTCTTATTTATACAGCAGATTTGTCAGCTGTCCTTCAAAAATATTTTGTGATAAATACTTGTTACCTCTGATATGGGAATATTTGTAATTTTTTATTCGTGTAGTTTGGTAAAAATGTTTAAATCACTACTGATAATATTCTTGAGTGAAGAGTTGGTAGACAATTTCTACAATGCAATAACCAAGCAATATTTATGAAGCACTTCTCATAAATGTAATTGGTAATGTAATTTTTTTTATAAGATATCAAGCAGATTATTTTAAGGTTTATGTGGGTTTGTCCTGATTATAAATTTCTGTGGAACTTGTGTCATTGATTTATTTATAATTCACTCTTTGACTAACTTAATCTTTGTAGCGAACTACTGAAATTCATTCATAATGTATTTTGTTGTTATGTATATGATTATACATTTTACTCCTGTCATGTCATTTCATATCCGTTATCTGGTGAGGTCTCTTAGTTATATTTTGTTTTATTGTTGTACTAGAAATGAAACTTTAATTGTATTTGTTTTGAAAAACAAATTAGCTGAATTTATCACATGGTTCCTCCAAGAAAAAATTTTCCATTAAACTTTTTGTGTATTGAATGTGTGATAATGTATTAATGGTTTCTTTTGCTTTTATCTGTTGTACGTTACTAATATGAAGCATACTCAAATACTCTGGAGCACAGGTGTTGGTGCTTCCTTTGGCCCTTGTTTCTTATGAGCTGTGATGTTGAATTCATGATGTCGGATCCCTTCTCGTGTCCCTCATTCCACATACAGTTCTGTTTGCTTTTAGGGAGACTAAGGCACCATTGTAACATCCTTCACTTAATGCATTGATTGATGTATTGTAGAATCTTCTGTTCCTTAGATAATGTCCTCATAATGCCTCCCGATAGTCACCTTAGCATTGATCCTAGCATCTATTGACTTTTTCATCATGGACCATCACTACCTTATTTCCATCTGTGGCCACAACTTCACTTTTCAAAGAGTATTATCAGGATTCTTGTGGCCATTTTGATTGGGTTTAACAATTTTTTGCCAACAAATTTTCTTCATTACAAAATTTTACTACACCTTGTCAAATTATTGTCATGGAGGACTATCTACTTTAGAAATATCTCATCTGACTGAACACAATGTAAACCACACATGATGTTGCCCATTGTTGATGATAGTATTTTTCTGCTAATTTCATTGGTGGTAATTCTTATTGTCAGCTCATCTTGGCTAGAATTTGTGTGGTAAAGATGCAAGCATTCATTGTAATTTATGTAGTGAAATGTTTCATCCAGGAGGGGGATCACCCCTCCCTGGATCTGCTGTTGATGGTAACCTGAAATATATGTATTTCTCTTATATCAGTAATCGGAAAATTTTCCTCGGCCTATGTGTAGCAGTTGCATTTGTTCCCCTGATTCATTCTTGTTAAAATGAGCCATAGTGAACATGACGATTGATATTATGAAAGCTGTCTTCTGTGTACATGCTTTGAGCATGTTGGTAATAGTGGAATATTTCAGTTGGTTGCTAGTTACTATTTTGTAAACAAGCCAGAATTTGGAGTAATATCATAGTGAAGTTATGTTATAAGAGTTTAATTATTTTGCCTGCCATAAGGTTTGTTGTCATTTAAGACTAATGAAGTTCATTGGTTATTGCTGCATTTATCTGAATTTTTGTAAAACTTCATTAAGAGATAATATTTTCTGTTCAATGTATCTCTATGTTGATATATGCGTCGGCCAGGTTAGACTGCTAGCCGAAGTGCATGCTTTCTAATCTAAGGCCGTATATGTGCTGTTTAAGAGCTATTGAAAAATAAATATAAAATAAATGTGAGGGTGAGGCAAAAATATATGCAATGTATTTTTAAAATTTTTAATTTTACAAGATTGGAAATTGCCTCATTTTTACTTTCTCCATATATGTAGTATAGAGAAAGTATTTTTTACATGAAAAGAAGCAATTTAGAGATTTCAACAGAAATACACATTTTGTCTCTAGAACATGTTTTGACTATTTTATCAATGGCTGTGTGTATGTGATAGGAATTTTGTGGACGCTCTTAACTCAAAAAATAATTTTTGTATCAGCACAAAACTGTACATTTAAGATTTTTATTATCAGATGAAGTTTAGAAAAGGGTTTGGCCGAAACTGATCCACCAGAAGTGGATACTGTTGCGTATGCTGCCAAGGGTCATTTTAATTGCGCATTGAAATTTTATCATGTACAAAGTTAACAATTTTGTTTACTTATTGTTTTTTTTAAATAAAGACTATTGAAAATCTTTTAAAATTATTCTCATGTAATTGCTCATAAATTTTTCTGAGAACGCTGATGCCGAGAATAATCACATTCATTGCTTCATGGAGAAAGTCATGTTGGCCACATCAGATTTCTTTTACTATCTTCCTGATTTTCATCACTCAAAGTCTCTCACCACAATCATTTTTTGTATCCTATTATTTATGTTGTATACATTACTTATCAGTACAGCAGTATTAATGGTCCATTACATTTTTCTTCTCTTATACTGATATTTACAATGTGCTTGAATTATCTCATTTTGTATGAGGATTATGTACAATCACTGTTGAAAGGTGTAAATTGAAGTGATGCATATTTATTTTGCCTATAAGTTGTCATTGTACTGTTTATGTTATAAGTATTCTTAACATTTTAGTTTGGTTCTTGTTTTGTAAAATACCTATCACTGATATCATGCTGTCTAAAGATTTAATTGTTCATCATGTTTTGTTATAACCTCCACTGCATTTAGTGGATCATTGTGCTTATATGGTCACTTCGAATCATTCCTTTCTGCACAAATCTGTAAGGTGAACATTAGTGATCAGCTTGATCTACTCCCGTTATTGCTGTGTAGTTTTTTTAAATGGAAAATGACTTTTACTGTTTGATCTCTTTGTTTTGATTGTCATACTTATCTGCCAAATTTCTGGGTTATGGCATGTACAACTTTTATCCTTTCATGCCAATGCCAAAAACTCATCTTTTTTATATGCAATCAGTTTTTTTTCAACCTCAAGTTTTTTTCTTAACCCATTTATGCCCGTAAATTTTTTTTGTTTAAATATGTTGATTATCACATAATCATCATCTTTTGATGCTATTTAAGATACTTGATACAATAGAACTCGATCTGTTCATTTAGGCCCTTTTATAGGGTGGGTCGCTAATGACCCAGTGGGAAAATCTGTTATACAAACGAGTCAACTATGGTTATACATATATTTTATCACAATTATTCAAATACAATGCTTCCTTCATGACTCTTTGAATATATACACAATAAATTATAAATTAACTTATGTAGTTTAATGGAAAAATGTCATAAGGCACACCTAGAGCATATAAAATATAAATAATACATATTACAAAACCAGAAAAATGAAACAAAAATTGTTACACTATGAATGAAAGTCTTTGAAGCACTTGTCATGAAGAGGTGCTAGGTATGTTGGTTTCGAACAGCCTTCAGTGGTTTTGTTTCTGCACACAGCACATCGGCGACGTTTCTGACCCACAACCAGCAGATGTCCATCATTTCGACGAGCAGGGCCAGCAACCATTTTCCCCACATTCAAATGATTTGAAGGTCCTGGTGAAGATGCTGGTGTATCATATTTCTGCATCGTCGCTATCACTGCTTGACGTCGAAAAGATAAATTATCTATCGCCATCCCTTTTGACCTGCAGATATCAGGCATTGTTCATGGCCACATCAAACATCCATAAGAGAATTGGAGCATACCATTTCTTCCCTCTTATTCCAATTCTATATGTTGAGATATTCTGGTCCACTCCACCCATGAAGTTATTATATTGTTTGATGAGATGGGGTTGTGGAATGGACACCCTCTTCTTATCCTTGGCTGAGTATCGCTGAGCAGCTCCAATCGGGTGGACACCAAACTCATTAGAGACAACTGTCATTACGCTGTTATCCTTCCAGTAGGGCTGGGACTATTTACTGAGTATTTGCAGATATTCGAGTAGTCTAGTGCTCACTGTATCCGTCGGATAAAATTCAATCATTCGAATATCACTGATAGAACACTAAAATATTCGACGTCTTTGAATATCCGACATAATCGAATATCTGGTGTATTTGTATATCAACTGAGGTAGTCGGACGTATGGTGTATTCGAAGGCGCATCTTATATTACCGTAATCGTCATCGAACTTTTTCGGTGGGTTGATTATGGACATTGTAGAGCTTATATCTCGGCCGCTGATCAGGCTTTGTCCATCATCGTTTGTTCATAAAGAAGCAGAAATCTGTTATTTAATAGTAAAAAAATCATTTTCCTTATCGTTAATGAAATTATCAGAAATTTCTTAAAAATGAAATGAGTGAATAATTGCTGCTAGTTAAAAAAATAAAATCAAATTCCATAATTTACAAAATCAATCTCCATTCCAATCTTCCCATTACCTACCCAATTTCTGAATCAGTGCTAATGGCGAAATCATCGCATTACAGGTTTTTATGTTTGGTGTTTATATTTCGCTCCTCTCATTCTACATTCTTTCCAAATTCCTAGAAGTGCATTAATTTGAATAGTTCTATTTCTTTTAAAGAAGGATTATTTTTAATGAGGAATTCGAACTGATACAAGATCATATTTGAGGTAAATGAGTTGTTTTTCCATTTAAACAAAATTTTGATTTTTATTCCATTTATATTCCAATTTTTATTCAAACAATTTTTGAAGAATACCTGAATTTTAGAAAATAAAAATTTTAAACTACGTAAAATTTCTGTTCTGCTAAAAAAAACCAGCTTATTTATGTTCTCTGGATCCAAGCAGCTTCTTTTTTAATTAACTACGTTACCAGCTGTTGAAAACACTCTTTCAGCAGAAGATGATGTAGCCGGATTGGTCAGATACCTTCTTGCTAATTTTGCTATAATAGGTAGCTTTTCATTTATTTTCCACCATTTCAGCGGGTTGGCATTATGGCTAGTGGTAGCTTCCTCTAAGAAATGATGTAACTGCTGTTGAGCTGTTCCTTTTCCTGGCGATTCCTTCTGAAAGAGAAAATCCAGCGCAGTTCCATATTTCTTACATGATGACGCAGATGTGCCAGCATCAGTGCTCTCTATTTCTGATCCAATACCTTCCAGTTTGGAATTAATAACTGCCCAGATCTCATACCATGCTTCAACATCTTTGTGGCTTAAATCCTTATAGTGGGGATCCAATGCACTTGCAATGTGCTGGTGACCGACTCTGTTTTGCCCCTTGGTCCATGAAATTTTGAGTCTTTGCGCGAGATCTGTTGCCAACGTAACTTTCAAGGAGATGATGTTAGCATCTTCGTTTTCCTTTGGATTCAGGCGGGTGTCCAGTATACTTTGAATTATGGGACCAGATTCTAAATTCTCACTAACAGTGGAAGAAGATTTATTTACTTTTTTGTTGTTTACATATTGCGTAATAGTTATGTTTATGAATCATGTCATTTTGCTTTGTCCGTTTGCTTTCTTCAGTTCCTCTTTCATGTAGTCTTTGTCGTTTCATGATTATTTTTATGGTATTTGAATTATTCTGAAATGAACGAAAAATCAATTATATATGGCTGATATTAGTTGATTCTAAAAATCTTTAAAAACTTCACTAAAAGTGAATTATATCTCACCTTTGGAATATATATAGCTCTTATCCATACTGTTTGTGGCTAACATAAGACGCTTGTTACATCCTTTCAACAAATTTGATTGTAATTATTAATATGAAAAATTTTGAACGACATGTAGTTCTGAAGTTAATTAGACTTTTTGCTTTTTTGTCACTTCACACAATTTTCAGATCAAGATTTTTACATCCCCAGTGGAAATAAATTTGTCACATTAAACCACACTGGAAACAATCACTGACACATTATATTAAAGCTATATATTTTAATTTATTAATTACAATATTGTTTATTTAGCTATGCATAAGTAGTGTAAAAAAGTGCATTACGAGTACGCCTTAGTGATATTAAAATACAAGAAAATTTTGATCAGCGGAATTTTTTGCTTTACAAGGTGGGTGAGAGAAGGAAGGATTTGAAGGTACAGGGGTAGGGGGCGACTTATGTTAAAATACCTCTTTTTATAAATGTATAAAATTATAATAGGAATTAACTAGTAAAATATAATTAATATAAAATATAACCAACAATTTTAAAATTAGGATACATGTTATCGAGTAAATCAAAAAACAATTCTTTTCAATAGAGGTAATTTAAATGATGAAGCATTAAAAAACGTTTATTGTGAAAAAATTATGATTTGTAAAAAAAACTGAAATACAGCTCAGCAATAAACATAATGAATATAATTGAAATTTGAAAAAAAAAAGTATTGTTGAAAAGTTTAAAAATAATTTCATAAGGATGAAATAACTTTAATACATCAAACTAGGTTTCCATATCTTTTAATGTTAATGCATCTTAAAATTTTTGGCCCCCTGCGGGAAGGGAGGTAGAATACTCCTGCAGCCCCTCTGGTGGTCGTAAGAGGCGACCAATGGGCGAGGAGACAACCTCGTAAAAAAACCTACAGTCAAGTCGGGGTAGTTTCCAAACAGCATGTGGGTCTGCTGTTTGAGGTTCAGCCATAACATCCGGCTATCGGCCCGCCCGTTTGTTTGACGTGCGTGAAGACCCGTAAAGTAAGGTGGGGAAGAGATGCCTGGTGGTTGAGCGCACTGGACTCCATCTGGGTTTTGGATGCTCAAGATGCGATCCGTGTGCAAGAGATGCATTTTAAAGAAAATGATGCGGTGAAAATGAAGGGTTTTAACGTCTTCCGAAAGGATGACTTGAATGGTAATAGGGCTCAAGGGGGAGTGGCTGTAGCCATCAGGGAGGCCCTTTACACCTCCCAGGTGAACCTGCAATCGCCCTTCCAGGCGATAGCCCTTACCGTGGCCACTCCAGAGGAAATTACGTTCTGTAATTTATACCTCCCGGAAGGGGCACCTGTGAATCGGAGAAACCTTGAAGATCTAGTCAGACAGCTACCTAGGCCATTCGTGTTGTTAGGGGATTTTAATACCCATAACACCCTCTGGGGAGAGATGGTGGCCGACAATAATGGTAGAGGGCATCTCTTGCAATAATTTTTAGATGATTTTAATCTGATTTTATTAAACGACCGTGAAAAAACACGTTTTAATGCTTTTAATGGAGAATATTCCTCCATCGATTTTTTTATTTCCACGAGTGTAATAGCTCCACTGTTTTCAATGTCCGTCCACTTAGATCTTTGCGGAAGTGATCACTTCCCCATTTTAATCAGGAAGAGAGGGCCAGTTAATAGCTTCCATTATCCACGCAGATGGATTTTAAGGAAAGCTAACTGGATGGATTTTAAAACTGAATAAATTTTAGTTTTGATGCCAGTGTTTGTTCTCTACAGAACACGAAATGCTTCGCGGAAGCTGTTATAAATGCTGCAGAAAAGTGCATCCCAAAAACATCAGGAAAGCCACATCGTCCACCAGTTCCGTGGTGGAACAATGACTTTGTGACAGCTATAAAGAACAGAAAGAGGGCATTGCGAATCTTTACCAAATATCAAATGGCTTCAAATCTGACGGCATTTCGGCGACTGAGGGTGAAAGCTTGAGCGGTGGTCAAGGATGCCAAAAGGGAATCCTGGAATCATCCATAAACCACCGCACCCCTATAACAGAGGCCTGGGATAAGGTCAGAAAAATCTCGGGCACCCATCAGACATCACACATTAGTGCGATAAAATTTGATGGGATATTAATAAAACGCGCTGAGGAAATCCTGAACATAATGGGAAGTTATTATGCTGAAACGAGCAGTACAGACAAGTATCTAGATTCATTTCAGGTAATGGAAAAAGAAAAAGAAAGGAGGTTTCTTGACTTCAACCCAGGGAGTAAAGGGGACCATTACAATGACCCTTTTTCCCTGGGGGAACTAGAGTCGGCCATTAGGGAGTCAAAATATACCTCACCAGGTGTTGACGACATACACAACACCTTTTTAAAGCACCTGCCAGATAAGGCAAAGGGGGAGCTTCTGAAAACTTTTAATCAAATGGTTTTCGTTTCTCCAAGAAAACCAAATGCTTCCACTTTTACAGGGTGAAAGTAAAACAGGTTAGGAGGTAATAGACTAGATTTTGTGGAGACAATCTGTTTTCTTGGTGTGATTTTAGACAGAAGACTAAACTGGCGATGCCACATAAGTGTTTTAAAAGATAAATGTTTTAAAGTTTTAAACATGTTAAGGTTTTTAACAAATTCGTCATGGGGCGCTGACCGTACATCAATGCTCACATTTTACAGAGAATTGGTACGGTCCAAAATGGATTATGGATCTTTCATTTATGCCTCGGCACGAGCCTCATATCTTCGGCCTTTGGCTTCGGTGCACAACTCAGTTCTATTGCTGGCTACTGGTGTTTTCAGAACCAGCCCTGTTCCCAGTATTTACTGCAAAGCAGGAGAGCCACCCTTAGAGACGAGTAGAATGCTTTTAATGTGCACATACGTTTCAAAAATTTTAGCATCAAAAATCCACCCGTGTTTTAACATAATTTTTAAACCACATTTTAAAGAACTTTTTAGCAGACGATTAAGAGCAACTTTACCTTTAGGAATCCGTTTTAGCAATTTTGTCGAAGGAGAAAACCTCCAACTACCGGATGTCTGTCCTGGAGGCTTCCATAAATTTCCACCGTGGCAGATACATGAAATAAGGTTTCTGACCAAACTATCTAATCATTCAAAATCTGATACGGACCCATTATTTTTCATGGTCAAGCACCAGGAAATAATGATGGAGTACTCTGGCTATATTCCGATCTACACCGATGGTTCTAAATCAGAAGACGGGTGTTCATGTGCATACACGTCTTCTCGATATGGCACTCATGCTTTCAAGCTAAATCCCCTCTGCAGCATTTTTACTGCTGAACTGATCACAGTCCAGAGGGCGTTGGAGGGCATTACCCTCAGGAGTGCGAAATACATTGTATGTTCGGACTCGAAGAGTGCCCTGAAAGCCATTCAAAATCCACATCACAGCCATCTCACGGTTCAGAGGATCCATATCCTCCTATCGTGGCTGATGGCAAACGATGTGGATGTACTCTTCCTGTGGGTCCCTGGGCATGTTGGAATAGATGGAAACGAAAGAGCCGACTCGGCTGCAAAGGCAGCTCTGTGCAAAGAGGATACCGACATTAATGAGGTACCATCCCAAGACCTAAAACACTTTTTTAAGAGTACCCTGCTTGAGAAATGGCAAAGGTCCTGGGAGGCAGTTACAGGTAACAAGCTGAAAGCAATCAAAGCAATTGTTACTCTGTGGCCAACTTCTGTACATAACAACCACTGGGAAGAAGTCGCAGTCACCCGACTTAGAATTGGCCACTGTGCTTTGACACACTCGTTCCTTTTTACATGGGAAAAGGAACCTCCCATGTGCCCTACCTGCAACTGCCTGGTGACCATTAGTCACCTCTTGACGGAATGTGCCAAATATCGAGGCACCCGTCGAATTTTAAATAGGAGGGGCAATCTTTCTGAACTTTTATCGGACGATCCTCAGAAAATTAACATTATTTTAAAATTCCTAAGGGTAACAAATCTTTTAAGCGGTCTATGAATAAATTATTTTGTGTTTCTCTTATACAGTTTTTATAATATATTTATCTTATTTATTTTTATCTATTTATATATTGTATCTTTGTCAACCTATTTTAACTTATTTATTCTAATAGTCCTATTTTAACCTATATTATTTTATTAACTTGTAAGGTACAATTTTGAGTTGTGACAGTGCGAAATGACATTTGCTGTCATTGCACCATAGTTTATATAATACTTAAAATTTTTGGTTGCACATGACTACATTTCAGTAACAAAAATTGCTAGAGACACTTACCTACACTCGACCACGCGACAAGATCTCTTCTTATTCAGAAAATGCCACTTTTGATGTTTCTATAAGAATTAACAAGGGCAGAAATGTTTGCATAAATAAACACTTATGGCAACAAAGATGATGGTGCGTATGCATTCAGCAAAACAAGACAGAGTGGACACACTAGTATATAAACTTCCCACTTCTACAGCAACCACTTCCGGAACACAAAAGTGGAGCGATCTTTCTCTAGTAACTAGTAATAAAAGACTGGCATACAGGGCCGGCTTCAGATGCCTATGCCTCTAAGCTAAGTTTGATCTCACACATGGTGTAAAGACCACCCAACTCAAAGAGGCATATTACGAAAAATGGAGGGAGGTAGAGGGGCAAGAGCAACGCCGTCAGTGTACCCTTTTTTGGGGGTTTTCCATCTCCCTTTAACGCCCCTTTTAATAGTTTCCAGATGTAGGAAACAATATATGGGAAGGACACAAAGTATGAGTTTCGTGGAACAGGTCACAAGGAGACCAGTGCAGCTTCAAAATTTTATTTTCCCAAAAAATGATGAAGGGAGATCTTTTACTCTTAAAAATTACAATAGGTTGTTGCCACATGGCGAGAAAATGCATAGAGATTGGTTAGTGTAATTGGAAATAGGAAATTCGGTTTATTGTTTTTACTGTAAACTATTTAGAAATTTTGACAGAAGTTTATCTGGGAAACTGGGTTTTCAAATTGGAAAAATATATCCAGAGTACTGAAGCAACACGAAACCAGCAGAACACATTTGTTGAAGTACGGTGATTGGATAGAAATTCTCAAAAAAATTAAAAATCACAAAACCATTGATTCCATTCAACAGCATCTTTTGGAAAGCGAAAAACAGCATTGGTATAAAGTTTTGAAATGGGCTGTGGAAATAGTAAAATATCTTGCCAAACAACGTTTAGCATTTCGAGGACGGTTTGACGGTGATATGCGAGAGCACTTGCGGAGAATTGAAAAACGGAAAAGGATGCCGGAAAGCAATAAATTGCAAGCAATTTACTTAGGAAAAAACATACAGAATGAGCTTATAGAATCAATTTCTTGGCACATTAAGCAAAATATCATAAATATAACCCTTTAGGCAAAATATTATTCAGTAGTATTGGATTGCACACCCGATAAAAGCCACCAAGAACAATTATTAGTTGTTATGTTACCTTTTAAGATGGACAAGATGTAAAAATCCATGAACATTTCCTAGGTATTGATCCAATTCAGGATAAACTGGGGAAGGATTAATGGATTTTTATTGGAGGAACTGAATAAGGTAAAATGACAGTTAAATGTTATGAGAGGGCAAGGATACAATAATTCGTCTAACATGCGAGGCAAGCACTCAGGCATCCAATCAAGGATACGAAATCTAAACCCCATGACGTTATTTATTCCTTGTTTTGCGCATTCTCTAAATTTAGTTGTCAGTGATGCTGTAAAAACATTATGCAAAGTAACTGATTTTTCTGTCTGAAATTTATGATGCTTTTTTGAGATACAGAGTAATGATTTGCGAGATTCTGCCTCAAGAAATGAGATCAAATATTTAGCAAAAATAATCAAAAAATTCCAATTTCTTTGTTCGCTGGTTGTTTGGTATGGCATTTTTAAAAAGATAAATGGAACTAGTAAATTGTTGCAAAGTCCATCCGTTGTTATGAAGGCTTCAGTAAATTTTCTTAAGCAGATTCAAGCATATTTCAAAGATTGTAGATCAGAAATATGGTTAAATAAAATATTCATAGATGTTCGAGGTCGGTGCAAGTTTTCAAGATCCTCAAGAAAACTTTCTTTTATTTTGTGTTGGATTAAACAATTGCTTCCAAAATGGAGAGGTTCCAGCTCCTTAAAAATCACAGTGAGTATTTTAGTTTCCTTTATAACTTAAGGTAAATGAACAGCTTTACCTATAAATGTATTGAATTTCATCACCCAAAACCGCTTAACTGCTCTTTATCCCAATACCTTCATAGCCATTAGAATTTTGTTAACCTTACCTTTGACAGTGGCATCTGCAGAAAGGTCGTTTTCAAAGTTAAAAATTATCAAGAATTATTTATGCACAAAAATGTCTGACGATAGTTAACTGGTTTATAACTTATGTCAATAGAAAGTGATATTATAAAATCATTGAAATATGAAGACATAATTGACGACTTTACAGGTCCTCAAGGATAATCAGAAGTGGTCAGGATAGAATCAGGGCCATAGCAAGGGACGGTCGACCGCCAGGGGCGCAAAAACCCGGAAGGTGCGCCATTTCTCGGGTCATATTCTTCGAAAAGGAAACCCGGACTTGTTGGTAGTATTTTAGCTGTCGGCCTTCCGAACCCAATTTACCTACAAAAGCCTTGGTTGTGATGGAAAGGCCCATTTGAAGTTTTTTGTCGTAGCCCTGTGTGAGTTTCTGCCTCATGGGTTTCTACCCAGGTAGTATGACCCTTTGCTGCTTGGGTCAGGGTGGGACCATATGGAGTGACAAGTGAGGCTATAAATCTGACAGTGGCGGACAGGAATAGTGAAAGAGAAATGGAAGATTTAGTGCTGACCCATATTTTCGGATATTAAGTTTAGGTGACCATGCCTATGCTTGCATTTTCCCATATTATGGATGATAACGGGGATGCTAGTTGAATCTTTATAGTATACGGTCATCACAAAAAAGAGGCAGGGCATGCCCTGTCTGCTTAAAAAAGTACCAGGCTCGAATACACCCCTGGGCGAGTACCAAAATATGTGTCCTGTGCAAATATGAAGAGTATGGTTGCTCCTCTTTCTGCAGCATTTAGGGCATGTAGAATCACTTCTGTCTGCCTCTTCTTGTGTACTGCGAAGAAGTCCAAAGAACAATGTGACGATGCCACTTCTGTATGCCAAGCCACTAAAAAGTTCATTTTAGTCACTTCTGCATGATGAAGAGTTTTTTGAGCTAGATACGATGTTAATTCATTGTGGCGACCAAATCAAAACGCCACATCAACCTCTAACTAAATGCTATATTTTACAGACAAATTATAACAAAGCAGGAAAACAAATGGTCTTGAGATGCACACGTCTCTTAGTTTAAATTACATGAATAACATAGCATATATTATAATTAAGCAAACATGACATAACGAAAGGCAAGCAGACTTGAGACTTAAAACTTGTCTCGTAACGTAAAACACTTCATGGGTATTGTCTATAGTTACAAGGTGTCCGCAGGAACAGTTCAACACACACGATTTGCGAGGAAAATCTTTTCCTCTCTCGTAGTTTAAGCTCCTCTCTGCATCAAGCAGCAATCGCGTAGTGTAGACTGGTGACCGTCAGCTGTCCATCTCTCGAAGTATCTGCTAATGTGAAAGGAGCTTCCTCATTGGAACATTGCCAATCCATGATTTTGTAGTGAGTTTGCACAACACCTTGGAGTCTCTTTTGCCTTGTCATATTCTTTATAGAGTCTTCTTTGTAGTTATCAAAAACCAAGTGTACTTCATCATACTCCAAGTACTTCTTATGAATTTTTTGTGTGAATGCCTCAGCAAGGTCTTCACATGTTTGCATACCTTTTGACTTTTCCAGAGCTTGAAGCTCTGCCATTCCATCAACAATTGCCACAGAGAAGGTGCTTCCAAATGGCGTACTGCTATCTACTGTTGTTGCAGCAGTTGTGCTGGTGCATTGTACTGGTGGAGGAGGGATTAACTTCAAGATTTCAATAAACCTGCTTTTTTGTTGGCAAAGGTGCATAGTTCCATCATCATTAAAGAGCAAACGAGGTACAGCAGAGAATATATATATTTTTTTAAATTTTGATTAAATGACAATCACAAAAATGCATGCCAAGTGAGACAACAATAAATACAAATAGGAAAATACATTATAGGTGCAGTTATATATGAACAAAAAATAATAGATAACAACCCTATATAAATTAAATTAATGATGCATGCTAACTATAATCTATGGTAGAGTACATGTATTTGGAACACACTTTTGAATGCAATTTGTAATTCCACCAGTTAAGAGAAATACAGAAAAGAAAGATTTGCTCATACAACAATAGAAAGGAAAAAAGTTCACTTTTACAGTACCGAACATATACCTACATAATTGATATATCGAATTACAGTTTGGTCCTGCTAGGCCTAACATAAGGCCTGTCAGCAGGTTCCTGCTTTATTATTTAGAGTTGTGCTAACCAATAACGATGACAAAACATCTTATAAATTCAAATTGAGAAACCTTTACCTAGCATATTGTTATTATAAATCTTTCTTGCTTCAATTATATGTGCAATAACCCATGTTTTACTGTCTTTTTTACCTGTGCAGCGATTTTCCCCCACAACTCCGCACTTAACGAAAGCACTTGTCGAAATAACGCGACGAAAACGCAGAAAATCGCCGAATATCGCCGCGGCGCATTCCGCTGTCGGCGTCTTTCAGCAGTCGGCGAACAGAACACGGATGGCCTCACCGAATGGCCCGCCGAATGGCCGCTACCACAGCAACGCGCTTTATATAGGGCGAATATTACCCCTATTTCCCATTCCCTCCTTTTCGTAGGGGTATATCACTTAATCACGAATTTAACCAATACGAAGTCGAGGAGTCGGGCATTTAAACGACCCGCCGTACCCCCTCCCTCGAGCGGCGACGTCAGGCGAGAGCGGGCAGTCAAGAAAACGAGGCAGACCACGGAGAGAGACGGAGAGCGAGCTGTGACGGGAGTGGTAAAGAAAAAGGAGAGAAGAGGGAGAGTGACAGAGAAAGGGAACGAGAGAGTGAAAAGTTTCCTGTTGGAGAGACGGTAACAATAAGTCCACCGTTTCTGAAGTGGTTAAGTGTTGTTGATATTTTATGTTATTTTGTTATGTGTACGATATAGCATTTAGTTGGAGCTGTATGTGGCGGTAAGTTTTGGGTCGCCACACCTGGGCAACCCTATTAAGATTTATAATTTCCATAGGTGTAATGAATTGAATAACTTGGGAATGATAACATGAAATTGTTCACTACACTTTTCCGTAATGCATAAAGGCACATGATATTTGCTTCTTAATCTCAGGGACATCGACGTTTGCAGTGCGATAGGAGTTTTGTACTTCCAGAGTTTCCCCAAAGTGTTATGCCGTATCTTAGCGAACTTTCAACTAGACTCAAATAAACAATTTTTAACACAGAGGAGGGTACAAAATCCTTTAGATAATTGAATTTGTAAATTATCTTTCTAAGTTTACTATTCAATTTTTTTATGTGTGAAGCAAAATTAAGTATTTCATTTATTTCTATACCAAGGTAGTTGTACTTTTGTACCTGTTCTAAAATACAACTACTACATGATGTAGCGATTTCATGTATACATTCAAGATTATGAGCCTTAACAATAATATACTTTTTACAACTAGTTTTTGATACAATATGCATAACCTTTGACTTCTTAAAATTAATCACTAGCTTATTATCATGGGTCCATTTTATAATATTAGTTATATCAGACTGCAACATCATATTTGCAGTTTTTACCAGTCATCTGGGTATTTAAATTTCCGAAACCGCACCCATGGTGGGTATTTAAATTTGAGTCGAGATTTTTTTAGCTCCCTAGCTTCTGCAAATTAATAAAAGAACGCTTTAATAATAAGTAAGTTGTTTTTTTAAAGAATATGAAGTGAAATGTTTTAATTACTAGTTATGAATTAAATTTTTATATTTGTTTAATGTTAAACTATTACTGATACTCTCTTTTCACTGAACACTTCTGAGAAAAATGGAGTAGTGGTGCTTTTCGTGAAATACATTGCATATTTTGGCTTGGGACTTTTTTCGAGAAAATCGCTTATACTATTTTCTCTTTCTGAAAGCAGGGAGGAATGCATAAATCTTTTATCAAATACGAAATTTGGCAAGTAAGTACGTCAAGAAAAACAACCGAATATGAAAATCGAAAATTTCCACAATATTAATGTTTATTATTAAAAATTACAAAAAATAAAAATACAGTGATCTGGTATGTTGGGAGAATTCAGATACATTTCACTAAAAACATGAAATTTCTATATTTATTAATAATATGTCAGTAAAAAATTTACAAATCAGCCTTTGTGTGGTAAATTCGAAAGCATGGTGCCGGACATAAGCCCACTCCACAATCAGGACACCAATATCTCGTTTCCTTGCGAGTTCCTGTGTTGCAGCATATTATGCATCTTCTTGTTGGAGATTTTTTTGTTGTAGAGGGAACGAAATCAGGAAAATGTTTTTCCGTGATAACGAGTTGGGCGTGGTGATTTTGAGGGCCTTCCCTGCACTGCTCTGGGATTCTGTCTATATTTCTCAGTCAATTTCTCTCCAAGCGTTATAATGAACTTTTCTAATTAATTTTCCATTATTTTTTTATACAGGGCTTATGCATTGAGCATAGCCATGTCTATCAAATGCCTAAAGATTTTGTGGTAGTATTTCTTAGTCTTGTTACACGCGATCTTGTACATATTCATGAGCCCATCACTTTTGTCAACACCGCCCATATTGGTGTTGTAGTCCTGTACGGTGCACGGCTTCACCTGAAATCTTCCTCTTTTCTCTACTCTACACATTTCCGTTCCATGAAAAGTGCTCACCATGATGACATCTCTCTTGTCCAAGGGCGGATCCAGGCTTCATACAAATCAAAAAAAATTATTTGAAACTATCTTCTTTAATATATATATTTTAATAAGGAAAGGGAAATGTAGAACTTAACAACATTTGAAACTATCTTCTTTAATATATATATTTTAATAAGAAAAGGGAAATGTAGAACTTAACAACAAAAGGAGTGAATACAGTGAAACTTTACAGTCTATTATATCATTTACTACAGAAAAAGGAAATAAATAGAATTCTGTTCAACAAAAATAATACCAGACAACAACAGTTTTTTATGATTTTAAATTAAAATTTAAAGAATAAATTCAACTCTTCTGTTTACTGTGCTCCCAAATTTGTCAATCACATTATTAACATTAATGTGAAAATCATTGTGTATATGTAACAATGGTAGACCAGACAGTCTCTCTTGTGACATTGTACATCTCAACCAAGATTTTAATCATTTTAGAACAGAGAAGCTTCATTCTGCAGAAGCAACACTTACAGGTAGTGTGCAAATTATCTGCAGAAGAATTTTTATTGTGGGAAAAAATCACTATTACATTGTGTATATGTATATAATGCACAATCAGGCAGTTGCCCAGTTTTCTGTGAAATATCTTCCCATTTTAATTTCCAAAATTCAAACTCGGATAGTAGTTTCATTGATAAAAGATCAACATTTAAACAAGGATCAATTCTTCTCATAAAATTTACCATTGTTTTAATAGAATCTATTTCATTTTTAGATTTTGGATTAATATATTTGGCACAGCTACATTTAGGTCACATGCACTTAATGTTTCATCACTAAATCTATACTGCATATCCTGGAGAATGCACTCCAATAATGGTATGTAAACATTTACTCGATAGTAATCTTCTGGATTTTTTGAAATGATGTTAGCTTGCCATCTAGCAACTCTTGGCACAGACATCTTTAATCCCAAATCATCTAGTATTTATATATGGCATTAAATGTATTAGTTGCATTTTGTCTTTTATTTTCCATTATTTTAATAGTGTCCTTTATTATATTTTTAGCTAATTCTACATCCAGTGCTTCTTTCTGTAGGACTCTGCTTAAAGATAATGTTGTACTAAAACATCAGCTAGTGCACACAATGTCACAACAAACAATGGATTAGTAATTGCATTCTTTGGTATTTCTGCTTTAACTGCTGAACCCCTTTCTTGCCACAGTGAAATTACATCAAAAACGTCTACAATTGATAGTAAATTTGATTTAAATCTTAAAACTGACTCATGTATCTCTCCCCCTGCGGGAAGGGGGGTAGAATACTCCCGCAGCCCCTCTGCTGGTCGTAAGAGGCAACCAATGGGCGAGGAGACAACCTCGTAAAAAAACCCAAAGTTAACTCAGGGTAGTTTCCAAACAGCATGTGGGTCTGCTGTTTGAGTTTTTGCCATAACATCCGGCTATCGGCCCGCCCGCGTGCGTGGAGACCCGTAAGGTGGGGATGGGATGGCTCCTTAGGTGTTGAAGCAACAAACATTAAGCAACAAGTTGAGTTAAAATCTTGGATGGAGCGCACGCCCCGACTTCCAGCCCAAATCCTACCGACCTCCCCCGAATCCGGCCTCTCCCTTATATACTAAATCAGCCGAGTGCTGCCAATGGCAGGCCGATCTAGCATATTTAGGAGAGGACCGTCCGTGAGGGACGATCGGCTAGGTTTGAACCTGTCGGGACGTACGCCCACGTCACCGGAAGTGACAGTTTCTTTATTAATTCAAGATACAATTCTTTCAAATACAGGTAATGAAATAATAGGCCTTTGCCTTTACTAAGAGACCATACAATGGCCTGATTATCACAAAATATCCACAAAGGTCGGTCCGCTGGCAGGTGTTCGGCCGCCGCCATCGCTCCTAGCAAGGCTGCTTCCGCCTCCGCTAAATAGATGGTTTTCTCTTCGGTAAGCAGCATGATCTCCGTTATCTGAAGTTCGGGCACCACCCATGCCAGCTGCCAGGGCGTTGCATCCGTATACACGATAAACTTTTCACCCACTATGTTGGCAAAGGGCCGGGACTTTTTAAACACATTGTTGTTCCAAAATTCTAACAACACTTCGTTATTGCGTCTGTACACATTGGATACTAAAAACAGGGGAAGCGCCAGCATGTACACTACCCATGCTACGTATCCGGCAATCTTAGGGATATCCACTGCTCTTATCCGGGGCACGTAACAGATGCCGTGATGTAACTTCGTCAAGGAACCAGGTGTAAGCGCTAATTCCATGGTATATGTATTAATGGCCACTCCTAAGTATTGCAGCTTTTTCACTGGTTTAATTACACTTTTACCCCGGTTAATGGTGATTCCAAGGTCCACTTCGAGGAAAGTCACAATTTCTAACACTTGGTTTTGGGTTAACTCGGGACTATACAGTAACCAGTTGTCTAAGTACGCCAACATGTTGACGTTAAATCTGCTTTTCACTTCGCGATCGACTGCACGCGCCCACCGCTGCATAATGGCGGGAGCTAGAGCATGGCCCATCGGGAGACGATTAAAGGAATAATATCGCTCACCGTGTAAGATGCCGTAGAAGGCGCGGTGCTCCTTCTGGATAGGGATTTGGTAGAATGCGTCGGCCAAGTCCACTTTTGCGAGCCACGAGTTGAACGGAATTAACAGCATGACTTTTCCTGCATCTCTCAGGGAAAACTTGGGTTTTCGGTAGTGCTCCGTCCAGGGGGAGAGATCGTGGATGAGGCGGTGTCCTCCCTTGGCTTTCGGGATCAGGGTAGTCCGGAAAGCTGTCACAGGTCTGGTTTATGACACGATTCCGCGCTGTAAATAACATTGGAGGAATGCGTGTAGGTGCTCCGAGTATGGTGAACGGACGAACGTCATTGGAGCCGTAGCTGGGCGCGGGATATTAGCGCCGTTTCGAAACAGGTCATGCACTGATGGATCATCGTAGGGATATGGATGAGGCAGCGGTAGCCAATCCGCAAGGGGTAGGGCGTTCACCGCGTCCGTAGTCCGGGCTGGTGCTGTGGGGGCCCAATCGAACGGGACGCCGCTTGGGGGGGCGTCCGTCATCTCTGTTTCCGCTGTGGCGGAGTCTGAGGTGGCATCGGATCGCTCGTCCGACCACGGGACGGGGTCGTCTGGTTCTCCTGAGTCGTGCCATTGTAAGAAGAGGCCTGTAGTCTCCGGATCCACGCCCGAAGGAGGGCCAGGCGCCGGAGGTCCGGGGAGATGTAAGACGGGCGTCTCAATACCTGTAGCGCGGCCGGGAGGCGCCCCGTCCTCCGCGTCCGTGCCCTCTGGGGGGCTGGGATCTCGCCTGTGGATGGCGGCCTGTTGTACTACGACGACTTGGAGTGTCGTCTGTGGCAAGGCAGACGGCGGCAACCATAAGAGCTCGTCCTCTGCTGGGATGCTGGCTCGAGACGCCACTGTCCATCCGTGTCTCGCAAGAATGGAGATAACGCGGATGCGTTGGTAGAGGAATCCCTTAGCAGATACTGGAAGGGATTCCCAAGACGAGGTGATGTTAAGAAGTAGGGTGGCCTCGTGGAGATCCTTGGCCGTAATCTACCAGATGTGGTGGCCGTCTGCAAGAGGGAAGCTAGTTGTAAGACTTCGGCGTCCGGAGGCAGGTCCGTTAGGCCCGGGTCGGAAGAACGAAGACTGGCCCAGGTAACGGGTGGCGCTGGAACGGAGGAAGAGCCGGAGGTGTTGCGGGATGCTGTGCCTCGAGTCTCCAGGATGAGCTGGACCTGCTGGCTCAAGCTTTCAATACGTTCCATGACGGCGCCTAATCTGGGGTCGTCTGAAAATAAGGGAGCGGCGTGTGGGAGACGCCATTGTGGAGGGTTCTGGTGTAGAAACCGGGTGAGCTCGCGTGGTATATTGCCGAGGCATGCGTCAATCTGCGATGATGATGGAGCGCACGCCCTGACTTCCAGCCCAAATCCTACCGATATTCCTACAACAGTCGTTGAGTTTGATTAAAGAATAAATGGATCGATAGGAAAGTGGTTCGTTACAATATGATTAGCGAGTATTGTAGATTATGTTATTTATATTTATGTCACAAAATTCTTATAGGAATATTTAGTATGTTTAATGAATAAATTTTCATTAACATATATCATTGATAAAGAACTATTATTACTTTCTGGAACATTCGATTATGTGAATTTTATATTTATTTTTCTCGTTTTAGTGCACATAAAAGTTGTCATTAATTTTTATTTTATTTTAACATAATGTTTAATTCACGCAAACCCATAATATTTAAAGCTAGTAATAAATAATAAGCTTTCTTCCGAATGAATTAGTTAATCTCTCCTTGTATATCGAATGAATATTGCAGCGATTTTTATTCAGTATCTCTGAAAAGGTTACATCAATATCCTGGAGTAAATTCCAAGGAAAAAAATCTACCATAAAGTGTATCGTGTATAGGAGATTGTTAGGCTTGTAATCGCCCGGTATGTGTGCGAGTGTAGGCTCCGGAAGCTCCGCTATGATCCTCTCCAGAAGACCATTCATAAACTGTTCGAAATTCCCGCCGACCTGAGCTCCTCTCGTGATCATCCATCTGACCTCTCCCGCCGTCTATCTGTTCGTCGCGTCTTCGAGATATCCTCCCATCAAGCACGGTGCGTCCGTCGAGGTCGAAACTGCAAAAGTGTCGCCAACCTGCAGCTGGACGTCTCTGGCTGAATGGTATTTCCAAAAATTGCCCGACGAAACATCGGTTTCCAGAAGATCCGATTCCGGAGACCGTAAGTCGGCGTTCCTTTCCCTACGGTTTGATCTCTCGCGTCTCTTCCTCGATCGGATTCCGATGTGAAGAGAGAAACAGACGTCTCATCGAGCGCATTTCGATTCGGGGTACAGCATCGCCAGGGAACGACGTCTCGAGGTTGTTAGTCTCGTAATCGCCTGGTATGTGTGAGGTGAGTCTAGGCTCCAAAGGCTCTGCTATGATCCTTTCCAGAAGACCGTTTATGAACTCTTCGAAATTCCCGCCGACCTGCGCCCCTCTTTTGACCATCCACTTGACCTCTCCCGCTGTACATCTGTCCGTCAAGTCTCACTGACTCTTGCCCCAACAATTTTCACTCTGTGCGAGGCTCTCTTGGGATTAATGAATTTTTTACCATTTTGTGCCAATTTCAACTGGTGGCATGGTCCCTCTGATTTATTTGAAAAAGTCCAAAGTTCCTTGGTAGTGGGCAATCAGTGCTAGAAAGTTTGTGGCGGATGAATCCTTAATATTTTTATTTAATTCTGAGTTGTGTGGTTCTGTATATGGCAGTGAATGAATAGAGAACTGATGGACAGGCAGATATTCTTATTTATTTATATAGATTATAAAATATTATGAATTCAAAGGAGAATGCATGTTAAATGCAGCTCTTCATGTCAATCCAGCCAAGCCGAAGGAGTATCTCTTCTCTGATGTGGTAAATTCTAAGCATCCACTTCATGCGGCTGCCTCAGTCTCCCCCATGACTCCTATGGCCGTCGATTTTGATTTGTAGGACTTGGTCGAGGGTTCTCTGGCCCCATTCCCAGTCACCCCCGAGGTCAGTCGATTGGACGAGTGTGAACACCTTACGCTCGCTGTCCATGTGGACACCAATGTTTTGCGAGACGTCTCGCCTTCGGGAAATCCAGAAGTTCCAGTTTACTTCAGTCGGGCGATATGGAACTGGTGGAATACCACAGTGGTTATCCTCTCCTCCATGCTGATCCCCAACCGCAGAACTTGGCCCACGATGAACGATTCCGATATTATCAAATAACTTCTGACTCTTATGAAATCAGGTGGTAGACTGCTTCTGAATTGTATTGTTATGTCTTGTGATGCTTTCTCGTTGTCAGATGCCGTGGACAATCATCAGGTGCGAGAAGTTGTAAGCTAAGGAGCTGCTCCACCTTCTCGCAGCTACAGTACCAAGCACCGAAATTCGTCCGTGGACACCCCTTAGATGTATGGATTTTCTGTTCAGTGTTGTATTGGGGTTTACCACCAGTTTCCACAATCGGGAATCCATGGGTAGGCAGTTACTTCCCCTAAGATTATTAAAAAGAAGAAAAATAGAAGTCTGCCTTTAAAATCAGATTTTAAAGATTTAAAAATTTTCATTTTGTCTTTTTCTGTATTGCAGGCATTTTCCATATTTTTTTCATGTTAATAACTTGCACCACATCAAATTAATTCATCCAACAAAATGAAAACAGTACAATGAAATTTAGCAAAAATTGGCACCTTTCTTGTTGCATATTTACTGCTAGAAGGCAGCAGCCAGCCAGGCACGTGTTCTGGTGGTGTGGGTGTATTATTCATCTTGCCATACTATCACCATTTATTCTATTTTCTTTACAAGTTTAGGTCTCCCTCGCTTTGACTTACAATTTTCGTTTAAATGATTTCTAAGTGGAACTGATGGGTGTAGCGTAATGATAGGTGAATTTAATGATGCTGTTTAAAAATTGCAAAATTCACTGACTGGTGCAGTTAAAAGTCCATGTTATAATCATGCACTAAATCAGGGCCGGCGTGAGGCGTGTGCACTCGGTTCCCCCGAACAGAGCGCCGCGCTTCATTAGGGGCCACACACAAGGGTAAATTCTCATGTATTGTGATTTAGACAATTTTTTTGTTACATACAGTAAAACTCGTTTATAACGATCACGCCTAAAACGAAATCTCGGCTATAACGAAGAAATGTCTCGGTCCCTTGAACTTCTCCATAAGGGCATTGGTTAAATTTCTTGGATATAACGAACACGCATTTTACGAATTCTCGGCTGTAACGAACAAATATTTGGTCCCGTGGCAAAAAATGCCTCATATATAACGAGTTTTGGCGAGCAGAGCGATAAGTAATGAATAGTTTCCGCCGTTTACCGCGCACTTGTTCGTAGAGGTCCCCTTCCTCCATCTACCCCTTCCATACGAATTTCCACCCTCCCTTTGTTTTGAAATTGATATTAAAAATTTGAAATGTTTATGTAAATTAATTTATGTAAATAATATTAATTGACCATTTAAAAATCGTATGTAATAGCAGTCGAACATTTTACATGCCGCGAAGTTGATAAGCATCTCTTTGCATATGTAAGTACGGTATTGAAGTCGACTCACTGCAAATACAGTAAAAGCTGTGTTATTCGGCTATCTTGGTGATTGAGGAAAGCCGATTAGGAGAAATATCCGGTTAGGTGAGCGTTTTTCGATTTTGACATCGCAAATTTAGCAATAACTAAACAAAATTGGGCTTAGGTTCACTACCGTACTCCCCAAACATAACTATGCATGGGGTTTGCATTTTCCATTTTAATTCTTCCACACGTAGTTAGATATAGACACTATTTATCCATTCTTATTTAATACGTTGCTAAGCTTACATGCAAAACAAAAAGACTATTGAAAAGTTTAGGGCGTCCGGGAAGTTTTGGGTTTACCGCAGTGAACCTGTTCCCAAAATTGAATTTATTGGATTATATCTTTCTTATTTATCTTTCTTATTTATCTTTCTTATTTACCTTTATTTACTCTATTAGAAAAGGACGAAATTATTTAATTCTTCAGAACATTTCTGTGAAAACCAGTCATATAATATTCTATCCAGTTCCTCAATTTTTGGCTTATGAAGCGTATGATGTTTATTAATTGATTTACTCGTCTCAGAAGATGACAAAAATTTCATTAATTTAGCCTTATGAGCCTTGATATCGTTGAGCGTGGAAGATCCGATGTTGAATTCTTTTGCTATGGCTGCTCTATTTTTTCCTTTTTCAATTCGTTTGATCAGCTCCAGATTTCGTGTTAGCGTTAAATCAACCTTTTCTCTCCTGTTCCTTGCTTTTAGGTATTTATTTTGATGCAATATTCAATGGATGGGTAATTTTTTAAATAATAAAAAACGATAAAACTGGAAATTGTAGAAGTACACCAAAACATCTAGACAATGAAAATGGCTTACGTAACCAAAAACGCCATGCTTACTCGGCAGCCACAGATGTATACGGAGTAAATATGTACTAATATATATACATCTTATATTTTAAGAAATTTTAAAGTGGAAGTTGTGGTATTACACTTATACTATTCAGACAAAAATTCATAAAAAAGAAAAAGAAATACAAAATGAATTGTATTTGTGTAATTGCCGGTATCTAAGGGTGGCCGGTTCTAAATAGCAGGATAGCACAGCTTTTACTGTATGTGTATACGTGTTATATGGGATGTATAGGCCAAAAACCATGTTTCTCGTATATAACGTAGTCACGCTTATAACGAAGCAATGAGTCGGTCCCTTCAAATTCGTAATAAACGAGTTTTACTGTATTAATATTATTACATAATAATAATTTCATAAATTAAGTTCAACAGCTTTTTCTTTTAAAAATTGCAATTGTTCTTTAAAAATCGTCATTTTTTTGTGCTACTGGGCATATATACTTACAAGGGGAAGACCAGGTTTCCGGGTCACCGATCTAGCTGAAATTTGGTAGGTATATAGCCCGCAACACCACGATAATGAATAACCCCCCTTTTGCAGTTATATGAGCAATAGTTTAGCAATAAAATGCGTTTGTAGTTTGGATTTTCGGAGATATCTGTCTGTCTCTGCTAGACACGTAAGGTACGGCGTGGCGGAGGGGTAACGTGGTAGGCTACGGAGGTGAAGGTATGGAGTTCGCTACCAGTTGCTTTTTTTTTCTCTTGTTATTGACATTAATTTTTGTTTCATTTATGCGACGATGCTACATTATTATGAAAACCATACTTTTTACATTGTTTCTGGAATTTTTAATTTTTGTTTTTTTTTTCGATTTTTTTGTTTTTTCCGTTTTGTTCATGGGCTTTTCTACATTTTTATCTCTTCTTTTGGTATTTCGTTCATCTTGATCCTATTCCGTCTCATTCTCATAACAACAGTATGTGGGGTGATACAAATCAAAAAAACAACGGAAGCACCAATATTTTCTACAGTGTAGCAGCTCGCTGCCTTTGCGGGCGTCTCCAATCTTCCTAAAGGCTGGTCGCCCACGGGCGACGTAATGGGCACCCCTGGTGACTATGTTAGTCATATGTTGTTGTGCACATTCATATGTTCCTCGGTTGCTTGTTTGTCCCTTTGATAGCATCTTCATACAATTGAGGACAATGAAAAGGTCGAAGGTTAGGGAGGTAGGACTCTAATGACATTGTAGACAATTGGTTTCACAAATTGTGTAGAAGAGCAAGGGTAGGCAAAGCCATTCCGCTTGTTACTTTTGAAACGAGCTGTTCTCTTCGCTTTTAATAACTTACGATTTGGATGTAAGAAAGGAGATTATTTGGTCGAAAACCTATCTGCGGGATTGACTCCTTTCATTCATTTCACTGTAGTGGTAAGTTATCTTTCATAATTTACATGGCTTTGCCGATAAAATACTACGTGTAATTTTGCTTTTTCCATCACACAATTTGTCAATTACCAGAGCTAGTATTTCGTATCTTGAAATTTGGAAATTTTCAGGAAGAAAGTTTCATTGGAATTATGGAAAAAAATCACCAGAGACGTAGAAGTTTTGCCAGCCATTGGCGCAAATGATCCCGATAAGCATGAATTATTCGCCGATGGTTTGCACTTTTGTGCCGAACTTTTACGTGAAACGCATTATTTAGGATCGTGTCAATCCAGTGATGTCTGAACAGGCGATTGCAGTGGGACGTGAAATGTACATGCGCATTATTAACATGATGGAGGAAACGTCCATCGAGGAAGATGAACTTTTCGTTGGGAATGATTTGGAGCCCATTCCTAATACTATGGATGCATCAGAAGACGACGAAGATGAACCAATTCATTCATCCAGTTCTTCTGATGATAGCTTTGAGCCATCACCCAAAAAAATTTCGCGAATTCTGCTGGACAATAAAATAAAAGCTGTCACGGCAGCGAAAATGCATCCCAATTGGACTATCAAATCCCTTCGTGCAAGAGTGACCCAAATAATCAAAAGAATGGACAGCATCAAAATATGGGAGAAGGATATCATAGCAGGAGGTACGCACTGGGATAAGTACGAAACCATTGAGAAGTAGACAGCTCTCTCCACTCTTGCGATCCACTGATTAATGTTTTGTAAATCACCCGAGTCCAGAGTCCCAAAAACAGTTTTTAACAACGTTCTCCCAGCATTAATCCAACCCCGTTTGGACCTCTTATTCTCTAGTAAACCAATTAAAATCTCTAGCTCTTCTTTAATGTCCTGAACTATGGGTCCTTCATATACGCCTCATCACGAGCTTCGTATTTGCGCCCTTTGACGTCCGTACACAATTCTGCTCTGAGGCTGGCTACTGGTGCTTTCAGGACCAGCCCCATTCCCAGTATTTACTGTGAATCGGGAGAGCCACCCTTAGAGATACGAAGAACGCTTTTAATGTGTACGTATGTTTCAAAAATTTTAGCATTAAAAACCCACCCATGTTTTAACTTGATTTTTAAACCACGTTTTAAAGAACTTTTTAGTAGACGACAAAGAGCAACTTTACCCCTAGGTATTCGTTTTCACAATTTTATCGAGGGTGAAAACCTACAACTTCCGGAAGTCCTTCCTGGAGGCTTCCATAAGTCTCCTCCATGGCAGGTGCCAGTCCCAACATGCCTGACTCAATTGTCCAGTTTTTCAAAAGCCGAAACGGAACCACTATTTTTTAAATTAAAATTTCAAGAAATAATGACGGAGTATCAACAATATATTCACATCTATACAGATGGTTCGAAATAGGTGGATGGCTGCTCAAGTGCTTTTACGTCAACAGTACACGGCACTCAGGCTTTTAAATTGAATCCCCTATGCAGTATTTTCACTGCGGAACTAATCGCAGTCCAGAGGGCGTTGGAGAGCATTGTTCCCAGGAGAGCAAAATATATCTTATGCTCGGACTCCATTAGTGCTCTGAAAGCCATCGCTAACCTCTACCACAGCCATCCCACGGTACAGCGGATCCATATCTTAATTTCGAGTCTAACAGCAAATGATGTGGATATCCTCTTCATGTGGGTCCCTGGGCACGTTGGAATTGCAGGAAATGAAAAGGCCGACTCAGCTGCGAAGGCAGCTCTGTCAAGAGAGGACACTGACATCAATATGGTTCCATCCCAGGACCTAAAATGCCTTTTTAAGAGCATCTTGCTGGAAAAATGGCAAAGGTCCTGGGAGGCAGTTACAAGAAATAAGTTGAGAGCGATCAAAGCAAGCATCACTCCATGGCCAACCTCGGTTAGAAACAGTCGCCGGGAGGAAGTCGCAATCACCCGACTTAGGATTGGCCACTGTGCTTTGATGCACTCATTCTTATTTACACGGGAAAAGGAACCTCCCACATGCTCTACCTGCAACTGCCCTGTAACCATAAGTCATCTCCTGACAGAATGTACCATATTTAGAGGTATCCGTCACATTTTAAACATGAGAGGTACACTCTCTGATCTTTTAACAGACGACCCTCTTAAAATTGACACTATTTTAAAATTCCTAAGGTTAACAAATCTTTTAGGCACTCTTTGAAAAACTTAATTTCCGTTTTTATCTTACGCCTTTTATTATGTATTTAATTTATTGATTTTATAAATTCATTTTATCCTATTTTACCTTATTTATTTTTGCGTACCTTTTTAACTCTTATTTATTCTATTTAACCGGCAAGGTACGTTTTTGATTTCGGACGGTGCAAAATGACCATAGCTGTCGAAGCACCTTATAAACAAATACTACTACTACTTTAATGTCCTGATACTCATTAAACATCCTACTCATAGCAACATTAAAGCCCTCACTTGAACTCCGTTGTACTCCCCTCTTAGTATTCACACATATATCCTCAAAAGCATTTCCCAATCGTTTGTACTCACTCAACCAGGTTCTCAATAATGGTCTTCTGATGGAAGGGGCTGCGATATGGCTTTCTATAGATAGGAGGATGGTCACCTGTAGGAATGTGAAGTGATATCTGTTGGCGGTGGCATTCCACTCTCTGAGAACAAATCACAAAATCTTTCTAGCACAGGTAACAATGTATCCCTTTTTGACTCCTTCAAATGCTTCAGTTTCTTGGAAAAATGTAGATTATTACTCGTTTTTTTCACTATTCTCACCCACCCATCCACTTCTCCTAAATTGTTATTTTCACCTCGACTATCTACTTCGTCAACTAAAGCCAACATTGTCCCTTTGTTTAACGTAATCTCCTCATTGTTAAAATTTGCCACCTGAATAATTATTCACCCACCCTCGCTCACACGGCAAACAACCCTCGCAACATAACAGCTCTCAATATCTTTCAATACCGGCTCAGCTATAACTTCAGGACTGGTCAGTTCCCGTCCCTCTGACAATTCCACCTTTATTATCCTTTCGCTATGAGGAGGCAAAATCTCTGATTTCGTGAGTCGAGCACAGACACGCACCATTCCTGTGTCTACACGATTATCTACATTCACCACCATTCCTTTCCACCCGTAGCAGCAATTCCGTCGCCTCATCACGGCAACACCTGTCCATTTACTGTAAGAAACCCTTGACTAACATAACACCATGATATCTCTCTAAAAAGTCTAGTCCCAAGATTCCATCAAAACCACCCAAGCTATCCACTATCTGCATAATAAGGTTATAATGCTGTTTTCCTACATAAAAATCTATTAATTTTTCCCCATAATTCCACATCAACTCACCCGTGATGCCTTTCACTCTATAATGGGATCTCTGAACACCCTCCAAACCACACACAGCACTCGTCAACAAAGAGATTTGTGCCCCCGTATAATCAGCACCCGACATGGGCATCCCGAAATATTCACTACCGCCACTAAATCACTCGCTCCTTCTCCCATCTCCACTCTCAGAAGCAACAAACTTACCAGGGGCTGCGGTTGGCGGTAGTATCGGCCCCTGCGCCGTTTAAACTCCTCACGTTGTGACGGCGACTCCGGCACTCCCAGGTGATGTGACCCTTGCTCCCGCAGGAGTAGTAGCGCCTCCTGCCCCCGCACTCCCTTGCGATGTGGCCTGGTTTCCCGAAGTTGAAACACCATCTCCCCGGGTGCGCGGAAGACACGTCGCGTCGCAGGTGGCTCTTCGGGGCGTCTCTCAACCTCCTGAATGTGAATCGCAGCTTGGACTGCTTCGTCGAAACTTTGCGGCGAGAAGAGGCAGCATTGCCTCCCCAATTCACCTGGAAGGCCTTGGAGAAAGGTATCAGCTTCGAAACAGACCGCTGTGACATAATCAGCGGACCCGCTAAACTCATACTTCTGGGAGTTGATTTTATGGATGCGGTCTGCGAATGTCTCAATATATATCTTCTTGCTGCAGCTTCCACATGTTTATGAGTAGCTGCCTAAAGAAACGTGCGCTCTTCTTGCTGCGGTAGTGCTGAAGGAGTTGCTCCTTAAGGTCCTCGTATCTCTTGGCGTTTCTACAATCTTCTCGGCTCCGGAAGTATTCCGCCGCTTCTCTGCTCAGGCGAAATACGGCGACGTTTATTTTCTCAGCATCCGACCAGCCGCCCAACTCTTCCACCCTCTCCAATTTATCAAAAAAGGAAGTCACCAATTCACCCGGGCTCCCGGAAAATCCCTCCACTGCTCCCAGTAGGCCGAAATTTTTAGTAGGTCCTCTTTCTGCCCCGGATGCTCCTCCACTTGCTCTGAGTTTCTCGTTCTCTTCACTTAGTTCCCGAATTTTGTTGTGCATTTGTTCCATCGCCTGCTGAAGATCCATCTCCTTCCCTCCGATGCTGATTCTCGACGTCATCTCACCTACCAGTCAAGCTTACCAAATTTGCCAAATCCCACTTCTGACACCAGATGTTAGGACCCACGTTCAATAAAGGATTTGGCATGGATTAGGGAATGAAAGCCGACTGGTAGTTTGAGAATACTTTATTGTGTACCCGATAACAACACGCCTCCAACTGACTCTCTCGGGCTCCTCCATGCGTCTTTTCTCTCCCACCTCTCCACTCTGCTTCCTGTTTCTTCTATCTCAGCTGTGCTTGCAGATTCTTCCACCATGTGGCTGGGGATGTGTGGGGAAAGGGGTGAGGAGGAAGCTAGGCAGGAAGAGAGAACCCATGCGTATGCAGGTTTGCAAGGTCTGCAAGTGGGGGGTGCCGAGGAGCTAACGCCGAGCAATAGTTGCAGTACTTAGAGTAACAAAGAAATTATCTTATGTGGAGATTTGAATGTTAACTTAAAAGGTGGTTATAATATAGAAGTTATTATATAAGGATGCCTTAGCTTATGCAGGTTTGAAACAAATTATAAAAGGATAGGGTGAACTGGGGGAATTTCTATCATTTAAGCAAGAATTGTTACAAAGGGAAAACTTTTTGTGATAGGAAATAGAACAAAATCAATATTTATTTGATTATCTTAGGGCTACATGGTTGTACAGTGCTGACCAAAATTAACGCAACACTTCATGGGGTTCGACAGCGGTCACTGCGGGAACTATTTGTAGCGAAGACTCTTCCTCTAAAATGACAACACTGAGCAGGCAGAAGTAGGGGGTAGGGGTCTTCTGAGGAATGGGGAAATGCACGGCTGTAAGAGCTAGAGGGATTTTGCGGCAGGACGCCGGTTAAGGTCCCTGCAAATTAGCTCGGAACGAAACGGAATGGAACTCTTCGAAACGAACGGAAACGAATTTTGTCCGTTCACCATATCAGAAGTATCGGAATATCGTTAAAAAAATACTATATATATGTGTGTGTGTGTGTGTATGTATGTATGTATATATGTGTGTGTGTGTGTGTGTGTGTGTGTGTGTGTGTATATATATATATATATATATATATATATATATATATATATATATATATATATATATATATATATATGTATATATATGTGTGTGTGTGTGTATGTATGTATATATATATATATATCGGAATGAATCCTTTACAAAAAGTCGATTCAATCCTTCCTCCCCTCACATGTTGGCTCTATCTATTGAACGCGAAATCGCCAAAGACTGATTTTTCCTTGTCATCGAGATGACGCAAATGGATAAAAATCTTTTTATTTTTCTAACTGTTCAATCTATTCACTTTTTTATGCTTTCCTCAGCGGTAGTAGGTATGGAGGAATCCACAGTAATTTTCTCAAATACGTAAGTGTACTCAGGCGTTCGCAATCGTCGTACGCAATTTTGAAATATTTTATCCGCGCCGTGCAAATTCTCGGAATTTTTGCGGTCGAACCCGGGACACCGAGGTGAGAACTCGTAACGGTTTTAAGTTGATTTCTACATTGTTCATTTACCCAAAACATTTCAGCTCCCTATTCCCTATGGTATAGACGGTAGGAAGCTTTAAGTATTTTCCCATGCATTCTTATGGCAAACATTTCGGACCATCTGGGATCGAAACGAGAGCACCCAAGTACCTTTGTCTACGATTCACTGTAGAGGCGCGCCATATCTACTACCCTACCAAACGTCGTTTCGTTAGCTAGAATTTCGATGACTTTGAACATCTATTTCAATAACTAAAGGATGCACAGAAATAAAGACCAACTAATTTTCCACAAACTAATATAACGACCGGTTTCGAACAAACTTTGTCATCTTCAGGTAAGGAAACAACATGGACACAGCCTTAAAAAGGGGTGGAGAAAGGATGGAGGGGAGGGTGGGTTAGGAAGGGGGAAATGGGGAAGGGAAAGGTGGAGCGTGTGAGTAAGAAGGGTGGGAGGAAGTTGAACAGCAAGAGGTGCCAGGCAACCATTACAGCGACAACGTCAATACAGGGACCAAGGACAACGAACAATAATGCAGCCAAGGAGCAGGAGGACCCCTGATATCCTTCACCTTCATTCTAAAGGTCAAATTTTAGATTTCCTGGAGCAATGATAAATTTTATTGCACAAAAATCATTCCTCTTTCACCGTTGCTAATGAATTCGTCCCTAATCGCACTCCTCTCCTCTTATCCACCCTCCCATCTTAACCTCTTACTACCCTTGGACTCCCCCTGTCCCCTTCTGTTTTCCTACTCCACTCCCCCACACACGTGCTCCTTGGCTGCATTATTGTTCGATGTCCTTGGTCCCTGTATTGACATTGTTGCTGTAATGGTTGCCTTGCACCTCTTGCTGTTCAACTTCCTCCCTCCCTCCCTTCTTACTCACACGCTCCACCTTTCCCTTCCCCATTCCCCCCTCCTAACCCACCCTCCCCTCCATCCTTCCTCCCCCCCCTTTTTAAGGCTGTGTCGATGTTGTTTCCTTACCTGAAGATGACAAAGTTTGTTCGAAACCAGTCGTTATATTAAATAAGTTTGTGGAAAATTAGTTGAAATCTTTATTTCTGTGCATCCTTTAGTTATGGAATTCCACGAAGTCAAGCCTGTCTCCATCGATATTATCTATTTCAATATCTAGAGAACGAAAGAAAGAAAATGATAAATGAAAACTAACAACTGAGATTCACCATTATTCATACTTTATTAAAATGTCGCGGATAACATCACTAGTAATCTATCCAACCTCCCCCATTCTCGATCACTAACTGCAGTCTCATAGGCATCGATTTCACAACATTTTCACATAATCTGGAGGTTATGCCATTCCATTCGTCCTCAATATACTCCCACAACTGCGCCGTATTTTGAGTTCTCACATCTTTCTTTCTCATTTCTCTTGCCATTGCCACCCAGATATTCTCAATCGGGTTGAGGTCGGGGCTTCTTGCCGGCCACTCCAGTTGAGTAACTCGGTTATCCTGAAACCACCTCTTTGCTGCTCTGCAGGTGTGCACTCTTGAGTTGTCCTGTTTTTATTAAATAAAAAATTATAGCTGACCCATTCATGGACCACGCACTTTTAATCAACGAGTGAAAAAAGTAATAACGGGAAGAACCCAAACAGCACATCAATGTAAAAATTCCACATAATGAGTCATTAGGGATGAAATTAAATGTAAGCTATCTTCAAAAATCACTTACTTGTTGATAAATAAAATCCTCCTCAAATATGGAAGTCACTGACGGTAGCATCACATTGTCTAAAATTTGAACGTATTGCTCCCCGTTCAAATTGCCATTTATCCTCCAGCATACTCCCGGGCCGTCGGCACATATCCACACCCAGACGTGCACCGAAACGCCCACTCCTTGGCCGCTCGTGAATGTATTTTGGATTGAACCGTGAATTTTGGGGTCGATACACCAGCACTGGTCCAGCTGATGTAGACGAAAATGTTTTCTCGTCAGAAAAAATCACTCTGCCAGAATTCTTCTCCTTTCCTCAAGTGGGCATGGGCGAATTCCAGACGAGCAGCACGGTGAGCAGGTGTCAAAACTTCTTTAATAACTGCTTGTCGTGATTGCAGACCCGTAGCTAAGATCCGGCGGCGGACCGTCCTATCACTTAATAGTTCATCCTTTATCCAGCCTGTATTGGAGCACTGGTAGGAAGACCCAGGGGGACCATCTTTCTTCATTGCCTTACTGAGTCTTTGCCGCAGGTAGATAAACATGGGTGGTGTGAACGAACCACTTGCATTCATAGCACACGCAACGGTTACATTTCGTCCATTTCCCAGCTGACGGCGGTTCCAACTCTCTTCCCCCCCTTTTCGGCAAGAATTCTGCCAGGCTTTTGAACAGTAGTAATGCCAGTTTCATCCATGTTAAAAATTTTGTTAGGAGTAAATTTGTACTTCAGCAACAATCCTTCCAAATTCGCAAAAAATAATTTGACTTCTTTGTTGAAGGCAGTAATTCTATTAATACTTGTTGCCTGTGGCCATCTAAGTGATATGCCAGGATTTTGCCTCATGAAACCTTCCATCCAATCTCATCCAGCCAGCTTAATTTCCTCACAAAAATTGTGTGGTATTTGTAATTTCTCAGCATAAGAAAAAACAAACGAAGGTCTGTCGTGATCCCATAAAATAACTTAGAAAGAAGATACGTGATCAGCGATCTTCTTTTCCTCGGCATGGTTGAAAAGTGGAGGTCTTCCAAAGTTTACTTTTGAAATATTGCCTCATTTGAGTCTGTCATGTAGAGTAGTGTATGGGATTCCGTAACATTTTGCCGCTTGGCGAATTGATTTTTTCCATCCTTGACAGATTCAACAGCTGCAGTCAGCGATTCTGCATTCCAGGATGCTTTCTGCGTAGTTCGTGCTCTTCGACGAGGCATCTGTAAAAAAGAAATTCCATATTCTCAACCATTAAAATAACTTCGTGAGACATATATTATCATACAAACATGTATGGGGTAATTTTGATCACTTTAGTACAATTCCGATCAGCAGTGATCGGAGTTACCCCGAGCTGCCATGTTGAAAACTAAATCACACCTTTTTGGTTAAGGATTGATTGTTAAGTTTGAAAGCAGTTCTGTCTCATCATTACATACCTTGCTTTCACATGCTACAAAGATTGTTAGAATTAACTAACAAGGCTGTCACTTACCTCACAATTAATGATCCGGCTTTCTTATAAGAAAAGTTCACCAAACACAAAATCGTTGTCTTACTGCACATGTTTACTTTACCAGTGCCCACTTCACTGTGAACGTGTTTCAGATGTCTCCCGCTAGAGGTTATCGCCAAACAGGTGACTCCTGTGGTTCTTCTTTTAGCAGTTGGCTGGTGATCGAAATTACCTCAATTATCGGAATTCCCCCAGTTCACCCTATACAAGGGAAGTGCTTGTCAATAGACATTTACTCTAATCTTGTTTGGATCATATTCGTTACAAAGGCTTATATTTTGACTGTGAGGGCATGATCATAAAAACAAACATTTCTGATCATTATTTAGCAGCTGTTGGTCTATTAGCTATACCATACAATAACTCTGAGGTAAAAATGAATAAACCAATCATACATTTAAATAAGATTGATAACGAGAAAATAAAGAATAACATTGACAGTTCTGATTGGTCAAACATATTAAATATGGCAAATCCTGTTCAGCGGTATAATGAATTAAAAAAGAAATTTAAGGACATATATGACAAATCTGTCTCATATAATAGCAAGGCTGTGGAAGCCAAAAAGAGCTGGATTACTCACGATATTCTTATAAAAATAAAATAAAGAGACACTTTATTTAGGAAGTGTAAGAGCTGTCCAACAAATAGCCTACATAGATCTGGATAAACAAGGCGTAGAAATAATGTATAAAATTTAATTAGGAAGGCTAGGACTAAGTACTACAAAGATGTATTTATGAATTGTTATAATAATCATAAAAAAATATGGGAAACAGTAACTGAACTTGCAGGCAGGGATGGCAATCAAAACTAAACGAATACCAAAACTAGTTAATTTTCAATAGTTTCATTACTAGGAGCGAAATGCAAGGATGAAACTAAATAGAACGAAACTCAGGGAGTGAATCTCAGGGACAAAACGAAACCTGGGTCAAAAATACTCTAAAACGAAACAAAACTTCATCCTCACTACGAAACTGAAACTTTTATGTACAATGCTTACATTTCCTACCGGCAGAACCACATGTTTGCATTTCGCCCGTTAAGTCTCACACCACTTTCTATTAGAAATGGTGGTATAGGAGACTATTAATAATAGCAACTTTCTGCATTTACGTTATCGGTCCGATTCTTTGCATGAGTAGCAGCATCAGAGACCGCAGCTTTAATTAAATGCATTTAACCCTCATATGGATTCCCAATTTTGGTAATGTAGTTGGATTCTCAGCGCTGCAGCGGCACTGCATTACGTTTAGTTACTATTTTATGTAAATGCGCTTTCGCTGTGTTTTTAGGACACATTTTGCTTTATTCTTTGTCGCATGAGTATTCTGACACAAAATATAAAGTACTTTGTTATACTTATATAATAATAAATTTTAATACAAGTAATATTTCAGTTCTAAAATTTTTTTAAGGTTGAGGTACTCAATAACATTCTACAAAATTAATGTATTAATCCATCAATGTAACTTTTATAAAAATAAGTTTCCATTATTTACAAACAACTTTTGAGTGATCATTGCAAACATTTAGCTCACAAGAACTACATGTCTGGTGAATTTGCCTTTTCACTTTACATAGGTGACACTGAAAGCGTTTCTTTTTCTTTCTGGTTGGTTCATCGTCTGTTTCGTTTACAGTCCCTTGAAACACAGACATGCACTGCCTTAAATCTTTGGAATGTGCATTCTGCAGTCTTCTCAGTATAAGGGGTTTCACTAATTCCTCTGCTAAAATTTCTAGGAAATTACGGTGGCTCTTCAACTTTTTATTATTCCAATTGGGATACAAATTTGTGAATAACACAAAACCAGCAATTCCACTAATATCGAACATATTCATGAAAAATGTAAATGGCCACCGATTCATTTTTCTTTGACAGCTATAGGAATGCACCATTTGGTCCATCAAATCTGTGCCACCTCTCATGGTCCTGCAGCTTCAGTTGACCCAGGATAATTCCTCATACTACAAATATATCCCATCCGTTGTTTTAGAAAATATCAGACATAAGCTATACTGGAACAGTTTCACATAATAGGCTGGACATCACACTGATAAACAAAGCTGAGAAAGTAACATTCCTAATAGGCATTGCAATCCCAAATACCCATAATTTAAGGAATACATGGGCAGAGAAGGTCTCAAAGTACAGGGAGCTGGCTGATGAAATTAGAGATGCATGGAAACAGAATGAGGTACAAACTATACCGATAGTAATGTCTGCTGCAGGAGTCATCCCAAAAAAGCTAAAAGAAAGCCTGAAGAGACTCAACCTACACCCTCTGTCCTACATACAGATGCAGAAGGCAACAACACTAAACACATGTTCAATAGTCCGTCAAACATTAAACATGCATAGAAATTAAATAGGAGGGGGGCAACTTGCCATTTGGCCATTGTCTCCTTCAAAAAGCCATTGGGAACAATGAGAAAATGTAAAAATAATAATAATAATAATAATATTTATTAGTCCATAGATTTGTTGGATACAAATATTGGACAAGTCATATACAATAGGATGAATTTAATATTAGCTTTAGGATGAGACTATTTACAGAATCCATCAACACTCATGAAAAACTTAAAAATAAAAATTGAACTTTCAATGCCTAGTGACTACATATAGTATACATTTAGATTTATATACAAAAAGCTATTGATAAAATTCATTAACACTATAAAAACATTTAGACAATAAGTATTGGAAAATAGACTTTTTAAAAAGGGTCAAGTTCTGAACATTTTTGATATCACTTGGCAGTTGATTATATAATTTAACACACATTGCTTTGGGTCCCTTGCTTATCATTGATAAATTTTGTTGGGAGACATGAAGGTCTTCCACTTGTCTAGTTCTGTGATTATGTATAGAGCCATTTTTTATAAAATAATATTTTTTTAACAAAAATAACTACGTTGTAAATATAAAAACATGGAACAGGTAAAATTCTTAAAGTCTTGAACAAATGTTGGCAGTGAGCTCTATAAGAGGCATTGCACATTAGTCTGATTACTTTCTTTTGGATTTTTAGAATATCAGAGACTTGTGAGGAGGTACCCCAAAAAAATTCCATATGAGACTCTTTGAGTGGAAATGTCCATAATAAAGTAACAGTAAAACATTTAGGCTGATAATATGCTTTAGGACTAAAAGAAGATAACAGAGGGAATTTAATTTTTTACAGAGTTGATCTATATGGGAAGTCCACTTCAGTTGGGAATCAATGCAGACACCCAGAAACATACTAGATGTAGAAGGAATGATGTTATTCTCTTCTAATAGTTCAGAAACCTTAACCTTCCTAAAACTAGGCCTAAAAACCATCAATTGAGTTTTATCATTGTTCATGGTTTGCTTATTTAGTGAGCACTATTCAGCTATACAATTTCTTGCCACATAGCTTGTTTCGACTAGAGTATTGTCCAGTTTATTAGATAGCAGGACACTAATATCATCAGCAAAAAGTATAACTTTATTGTCACCACAACCGGTAAGCTTGTTTGGTAAATCATTGATAAAGATGAGGAACAGTGTGAGTCCAAGAATTGACCCCTGGAGAACACCAGAGAAAACAGATCTTGGTTCAGAGAGGAATTTGTTTCCCTCCTTGCATATTCAAACTATTTGCTTTCTGTTAGCTAGATAGCTTGCTAACCAGGTGTTGGCAGCTCTTGGCCTTCTTTGATGATATCTTGTAATGATGGACTAAAGTTCTCTGCAGCATTGATGTCGGCAGAGGCAGCCTCAACAGTCATTTTAATGTTGTGGAAATTGTATCCTTTCCTAAAGTTGGCAAACAAACCTAAACTCGCATTGAATACCTTGACATCTTCTTCATCCTTCGCTAAGTCTTCATAGATTGAACGAGCCTTTGCTTGGGCCAAGAACATGCTGATAGGCACATTCCGCTGGTTTTTATCCTCGATCCATGTACTCAACATCCTCTCCATCTTCTCCATTATATTACTTCTCGCGTACGATGTCATCATGGCACTCGTCGAAGTTCCAGATTTAGCACTTTATTTAATTTTTGAGGAATTGTCCTGTATTGTCCGGATGGTAATCTCGCTATGCCCAAGAACACGTGCAATGTGTACTATGCGCTCTCCTTTCTCGATGCGGCTTATTACGTCCATTTTCATACCAATAGTTATTGGCTTTCGCTGTTTCTTCAGCTCGGTGGCACTCTACGATGTAGATAGGCGTTTTCCAGACATCATGAGGGCAAAAATTTCACGCAATAACAAACAGTGCACATTAATAATTACAAGAGAAAAGTTTTCACTGTCACTACGACAGTGGTTGCAAGTGAACTGAATAAGACGTGTGGATACGTATAAGGACGAGGACAGGGTCAGTCGAGACTACCAGCGTAAATTAAAAAAAGATACATTGTAACTTCTCCAGCGTGTGCGAGGCACCGTTTGCATCTGATATTTTTTCATTATGCGTTCTTCTCGACACGGATCTGATTTATGAGCTTTGAAGCAGAGAGGAAAATTAGCTGATTCATTCTGCTATCGTTCTGTGGTTCCTTATTGTCTGTGTTTGTATGTTAGGATTTTTTTTCTATCTTGGGTCTGGCCTTGATAGAGCTTACTCAGGCTTCTATAAGCTCTTATCTGTCTCTTTATGAGCTTCAAGGCAGAGTTTTCTTATTGACTGTGTTTACATCTTAGGCTTTTTTATACATTGTATGTATTGTATATTTCCTTTTATACATTGTATATTTATGTATTATATTATTTCCCTGGGTTCTTCCTTCAGCTGAACCCTTATGCAGTTCACCATGGCTTCTATGCCTCTTGCGGTGACTGCCGGAAACACTTGCTCAGTGCTTTCCGGTGGCCTGACGGCTGGATCGTTATTCAGACCGCGTTATTCCAAAAAATTCATGTAAATTTAAAAAATGGTATAAATTCAGCGCCTGCCTAATTCCAAAAACGCGTAAATTAAACCTGCGTAAATCGAGAGTTTACTGTACGTTTCTTCCCTTTTTGACTTCCGAGTTTCTTCACTTCCAATGAAATTATTTTGTTGCAGATGTGATGGAGGGGGAGTATATGAATATAGTTGAAATTGTGGAACCTGCGTGTATGACCATAAATTTAGTTTGTCATTACAGTGTAAATTTCCCAAAGTAGCCTCATACAAAACATCATTTATTAATTTTTTGCCATATATGAATTGACCCTAAGCGCCAATATATTAACATAATACGTTATATCTCCACGGTATTAACATAATACGTTATATCTAAGTTCAAGTTAATTTTGTGTTAATTTTTATCATAAACCGGACTTTACAAATGCCGTTCAAAGATATGTAACCCTACTTGGCGGAGTTAATGCCGTGAAATTCACTAAAACACCGGGACTCTTTTTATCTCAGGTCCCCCGTTATTATTTAAGTACCGATTTTTTCTATATTAATTGAGCCTTATCTGATACATTGCACTTGTTTGGAACTTCTCCCCAACATTTGTCCAGCACGTAGCGGTTGTGGTGATTTTTGTGTCTCTGGTCCCATATTGCCGGCCTGCTAAATATTTCACCAATGAGTGATTCTTTATCCATCTTAAAACGCGCCTTTTGTCAAGGATAGCGACGAACAGAATGAACGAATCAGCGAGGAAGAGGAGATTATAGGAGAAAGGGAGGGCGAGCTTCGGTTGACCAATCAGATTGCCACTTCCAGGCACCAGCATCCTGAAGAAACAAACATTTTTGATTCCTTAAAATGGCGATGGTGGCGTCGCTGTAAGGTGCCTGGCGGAATGCCTCAGCATGTTCACGCCTGTTGATTTTACATACTTTGTTTCACCCTCGCTGCGCGGCGAGATGCACTGCTCCACTATGTTTTTACCCTTATCATGGCGGAGAACTCCCTTCCTCCCCTCAAAAGATCCCATCCAGATGCGGGTCGGGCAAGAAAACCCATCTGGTCACAGACGTGGGAGAAACAGTGAAAAAGTATATTAAATACTTGCTAATGAAACGCGTAACAGAAAGTGAGAACTTGAGTCTGCTATAAAAGAGTCTAAAGATACCTTGACAGGTGTTGATGAGGTACACAACACCTTTTTAAAAATCCTGCCAGATAAGGCAAAGGGGAAGCTTCTGAGGACATTTAACCAATTTTGGGAAGAAAGGCTTTTTCCTGATGAATGGCAGGAATCCCTGATTATACCAATCCCAGAACAGGGAAAGGATAAGTCCTAACCAAGCAGTTATCGTCCCATCTCTCTAATAAGTTGCTTATGTAAAATCTTAGAGAGTATGGTTAACCCACGGTTATATTGGTGCTTGGAAAGCCGTAAGCTCTTATCGAACATCCAGTGCGGCCTCAGCTGAAACAGGTCTACGATTGACCACATACTTGGTTTTAAGTAAGGGTGGGCAACGCCTTTTCCAGCTCTTATGCCCAAGAGAATGGTGTTCCACAGGGATCTGTATTAAACGTCACGTTATTTGCAGTCGCCATAAACCACGTGGTGTCTTGAATCTTATCACCAGTTGAAGCCTCTCTCTTCGTTTACGACCTGGGAATATTCTCTCGGTCGTCCAAGCTCTCTGCTTCAGTGAGGCAATTGCAAATGACACTTCAGTCATTGTGGAAGTGGTCTATTATCAACGGCTTCCATTCCTCTGTCGAGAAGACTTGTTGTGTCTACTTTCACCGGCGCTGTGGTATTTTTCCCCAACCTATATTACAAAGTTTCACGATGAAAGCACACAAGTTATCATACATGTGTGATAATCAAGTTTTTCTCTTGAAGGTTAGTATTTAGGGATTTAAGATGGTGAGTTATATCCACCATAAATGCTAAGTCACTCACCCAAACAGAATCAGAGAATTCGGGAATGGCTTTGTTCTTCATCTTCATGAAGCTATTAATTTCATTTTGGAACCTTTTCAAAACGTTTCCCCGACTCAGCCATCTCACCTCTATGTGGAACAAAATTTCACCATATTCACTATTAATTTCAGTCAGAAATGATACAAATTGGCGATGATTGAGTCCTTTTGAGCGAATAAAATTTACTGTTTTTATAACAACAGTCATTACATGATCCATCTGCAACTTCTTCCCACACAGTGCCTCTTGATGTATTATGCAATGGAAACTGTGAAACGTTGGTAACTATAACTTCATGGGCTGCATCATAGTATACAATAAAGTAAGTAATTCTTCGCAGGCTGCAGAAATGATCTGGGCAGGCCGCCACTTTGAGATGCCTGATCTAGGCAATCTTCCACAAATTCCCCATCAGACAACGGTTTGCGTCTTTTGGAAATTGCTTCGGCTATCAAGAAACTGATTTTGGTTGCTTCTTTAGGGCTCTCATTTGCAGCTTTGAAAAATGATTGCTGCACAGTAATATTTTTTTGCAATGAGTTCACTTGGTCGATTCTCTGTCAAACTTACTGGAGTGTTTCACAGAATAATATCGTCTGATATTGTTTTCCTTGAAAACAGCTATTTTCTCTTGGCATATCACAAATGTCACTGTCATTCATGTTAATAATTAATGTTTTACAAATAATACAATTAAACTTTTAATAAATTACAGAATTAATAATTATTTTTTAATTTTACAATTTTAATTTAATTAATTTAACAATTTAATTTTTGTATTGTTTAATACGTTTCCATCATTTTTTGTATCTCTTTAAAATCCTAAATTAAGTGCAACACCACATAAATAATCACAAATATTTCCAAAATCAAAATTTGAAACAAGCAGATTTATTCATTCGGCACAATCTCGATATTTTTTATGGCTAGGAGGAACTTCTTGGCCGCTTATGAATTGCTCAATTTGGAGGTCATGAAGGCTCTGTTACCTTTGGATGGCAGCAATAAATTTCCATATACTAGAATGATTGGCAGAAATTTGTTGCTGAAAACCACAATGCCATCCTTCAATGGAATTATTGGTTTTTGGCAAACCTTCCACTACTCTGTCAAAGCAGTTCCTCAGGTTGCACGTCGTGAGAAAAATGTGGTGGGCGGCGATGCTGACCTAGGGTTGCCAAGTCGATGAAGCTTCAATAAAGGACACATAGTATAGTTTTTATAAATTTTATTTTTCAATAACGGACACGTAGTATATTTTTTATAAATTCTATTTTTCAATAAAGAAGACAGTATATTTCTTATAAATGTTATATTTTTATTATTATATGCAAGTTTTCTGCAGGAAAAAAATTACAGAATGAAAAATTTATTTATTCAAAAATTTATATTTTTGTTGGCTTCTAGCAGCCTTCAGTAAAACAGTATCATTTATTATTTTTTCAGCAAAATCTAAACAATTGTCTTTTAAATTGAAATAAATCAAAAGTTCACTTTTTAAGAGTTCAACTGAACATCTGTTGCGGTCATCTCGCCACTTAGCATTCATCACACTGAAAATTCTTTCGCAATATGCTGATGTTCCAGGTACAGACAAAACATAGGAAACCACTTTGAAAACATTTACAAATTTGAAATCGTTATTTTTTAAGATTAGGTGCCATTTACTTGCTGTGCTTAAACAATTCTTGAAACTTTCAGAGCTTGGAATAGCTTCAAAGTTAGTTTGAAGTAGGGAAAGCTCTTCAAACAAATCATCCATATTCAAATTCAGTTTTTCAATTAATTTAAAATATTCAACTACTTCTATAAATTTGTCATATTTTGGGCATGCATTGTCTTGAAAGCGTAGGTTTGACAGTTTACCAGAACAAGAATTTTTGCTAAAATCAAATCTCTCTTCTAAATATTCTATTGCAGTGCTATAAAATAATTTGAAATTTTTGATTATCTTTCCCTTAACTGTAGCATCTATTTTCTTAAAATATTGGTGAACTTCATGCCCAAAAAACTCTTCATCGCAGCAATTTTTTAAGTTATTTTTTACATCATTAAAAATATAGTAGACATCCCCGGCACAAGTTTCATTGCTTTCAAGTTTATGAACTGCTTTTCTAAAAATGTCCATAGTTTTTTGCGAGAAGAGCAAATATGTCTTTATAATTATCGATAGTTCTGTTGAATCATCATCAATTAGAAGTAGTTTGAAAATCTGTTTGGGGCAATCTTTTGGCCTACTTAAGAAGTAAGAGCTTAAGGCCTCCCATGAATGCAAAATTCTCTCTATACAAGGTTGTAAGGAGAGCCATCTAGTTGGTACATGCCTGAATATTTCTTTAAACTCAGTTTCAGCAAACAGATGAAATTCTTTCAGACTTTCACGTCTTCTCGCTGAAACAGAAAAGTGGCTATAAATCTTTAAGATAATATTCTCGATATCAATGTCCAGATTCCCCAATGCAAATTTTACTGTATTATGCAGAATGTGTGCATGGCAGTTGGCTTTTATGACATCTTCATTTTGCGTTAGGATATTTGTGAATAAAGAATGTTTCCTTCCAAAATTACAGTAAGCATTATCTGCACTGAAACTGGATACCCTTTTCCAGTCCAGTCCCAAACTGTTCATTGAGTTTCTGAGGAATTCAAACATGCCATCTGCACTTTCATCAGAGCTCTCAAAAAAATCAATTAAATAATTTACAATACCATATTCCTTATTAAAATATTGGATACATACTGGAAACATTTTCATATTTTTTGGTTTGAAGCATCTATTTGAAGGCAATAAAATAAAGGCGGATCATGATGTTTTATATCATCTAGTACTACCTGTAATGCTTTTCTTCCTAGTACATTAGAAACGATGGCTTCAGATTTCGTTCTGCCACAAGATAATTTAGTAGCAACTTTTGGGTCATTGTAAATTTTTGAGTTTAATTTCAAACTACAATCTAATGAATTATAAGAATAATGATGTTTTACTGCATGATACAGTTGAGCTATTTCAGAAGCAATCACTAAATCTTCTTCTGTGGTATTATTTCTCACTAGAAATTTATCAATTAAATTTGACAAGTTTACTGATGTTTGGGCCAATTTATGATTTTCTGAGTTTCTATGCTGTGTTGCAGCTAAAACACCCATATAGCCAATTTTAAAAGTAGATCGGCATAGAATGCATTTTGCTTCTCGTGGATCATTTGCTGGTGCCAACCAATCATACTTTATTTCCCAGTCTTTGTTGTATGAACATAGCCGCTTTTTCTTTTTCGTTTGGGGTTCCATTTCTTGAGAGCTAAAAGAAAAAATATTTATTAATCAAAATTCAGTGACATTAATGCACAAGTGTCTATTATAATGGATTTTACTTATATATTGCATTTATTTTAAAGGTAAGCCATTTCAGTTTATTGTGGTAGCTAAAAAGTTTATTACAATGAATAAGTAAGCTATATAATAGATATAATAAATAATGCATTATTGCGGAAAGCTACCAAAATGTTTGGCTCAATTATGGTGCTTGATCAGCTAATGAATTGTTCAGCAATTTAAAAGATTTCTAATTTGCATTTCTGTACTTTAGGCTCAAAGTACTGATTTATGAATATACAATTTTTATATCGTATTTGCAATAGGCGATTCACGTCTTGAACTTTCGACTGCCATTGCAGCTAACAATAAAAGGTAAAACAGCTGTTTAACAGTCAGCGACTCAACACTCAACAATAAACATGCACAAATAATATTTTGCTACTCACACTGGCAGAATGTCTTTAAAAAATTTCTAATTTGAATTTCCTTATTTTAGGCTCAAAAGTACTTATTTATGAATATAAAATTTTTATATTTGCAATAGGTGGTTCGCGTCTTGAACTTTCGACTGCCATTGCAGTTAACAATAAAAAGCATATAGCTTTTTAACAGTCAGCGACTCAACACTCAACAGTAAACATGCACAAATAATATTTTGCTACGCACACTTGCCGAATTTCTCTCTCTGCTTTCACACTGGCAGAATCTTCTCTCTCTCTGCTTTCACACTGGCAGAATGTCTCTTTGTCGATACACATAACATTAAGCGTCTCCACGGTTACAATGTTACAAACGTAACACCAGAACCCGACCAGGCATCCAATACACAAATTGTCTCTATAGGCTGTATTACACGAGGCATGGAGGCTGGAGGCAGAGAAGCGAAGCCAGAATGACGACAAAAGAAAAGCTTCCAGTGGCTTTCTGGTAGTTTGTTCTTCCTTGCTTAGATGGCACTGGTAGTATATTTCCGCCAGCATTAGCGCACTTTTGGAATTTGTTCTCATTTTATTTATTCGTTTATGTTAAACTAAAGTAAGGCAGTACTATAAGAAGATTTATTTTCTAAATAAAGGACAAATGATGTCCTTTCTGAGGTTAATAAAGGACAAGGACAAATTGTCTGAAATAAAGGACTGTCCTTTTAAATAAAGGACACTTGGCAACCCTACGCTGACCTCTTTGTGTATGACCAATCCACGTATCCTCATAGTAATCCACTAAAGCTTGTGCTTCTAGAGGAAGGAGATTGTTGTCAGAAAGCGATTCAAAGGCATTCACAACGTGTGCTGTGGGTAAAAATGCTATTGCAGATAATAAACGTACTTTCAAGGAGAAAGTTGATTCTGTTCCATACCTTTTTTGAAGTCCATGGTATTGCATCTTACGAGATATCCATTGGGAGAAGAGAAAAAAAACATCCGTGATTCCTGGTTTGAGGAAATTCGCGTTGTGTAGCATTTATCATCACAGATTCAAAATCTGTCAGTACTGTTAAAGGAGCTGCTGACGGCTGCAACTCCTTCACTTTCCTTAATAGTCTGCTTCTTCGGTTTTATCTGGCTACAGTGCGTATACCAAGGGTATTGCATTGTTTTGCCTTAATTCATGTAGTGGGTAAAGCTGATAAAAAAGATGGACAATTTTGAATGTACCATCAGTGTACCAGTGCTCCGACTGAGATAAGAGTTGAAGATTTCTTCTAGTGCAGAAAATCAGCAAGCGATCTTCTGTTGGTCCAGAGTCAAACATCAAAAAGTTTTCTCCATTTTTAGTCCTGGTATATACTTCCAGGAAAACAGTGTCAGCACGGCGGGTAGGTACAGCCGGCCCAGCAGGATGTTTGTTACGAATATTTCTTATTATCTTCTGGATACTATCTACCCTTGGGAGAGATGCTGCTGCCGCTTGACTAATCTTGAAAGATGCATTTGATATTATGTACTGCGGTGCATCCTGAGTAAGTTTAGCATTTGTCTGAATATTGTTAATGATTTTGCTTGCTTCTACATGTGCAGCATCAGCAACATGGTTGTGTCCATCACTTCTTTTTTATAACATCATCACCCAATGTTGTAGCATGAGCTCCACATTTTGTTTTTTGATACTTTCCGCATCTCCAATACACTTTTGTTCCAGCTTCCTTATCTTTAAAATATAATTGACCTCCCAGATACAATTTACGTTTGCCTTTTTTGGTGTTTACAAATTCAAGAGTCATTTCAGCCTCTAAAAAAAGGGAAATAATTACAATTAAAAAAATAAAATAAATACCTGCAATTGAAGGAATTTTGATTCCCGGATTACTGCACCCCTGTGAAAACCCCTCTTCACTTCCACCCCTGTTAGAATTCTCTAAAGATCCAACGTCTGAAATGTCCGAGGTAATCTCAATGTCCCCCTACGAACCTGCGATTATGGATGCAGGAATTCCAGAATTGGAAACCACCCCTCTTATCCGAGACATCCGCGGCTCTCATGCTCCTCGTTTGTGTCTTTTAGATGAACCAAACCGAGAGGTTTTAAATCCAATCCAATCAGATAGAGTTACAATTCTATCCTCGGCTGCCTTAATTTTAAAATCATCTATATTATTTATCAAATTAATTTGGCCAAAGTTATTTCCAAATTGGCCTACTAAATTAAAATTATTATTTTTTGTATCTCCCCATCCAGGGGGTGGTTCTCCAGCTATATTACAACAATAGCCAGGTGCGTCCTCGTGCCTTCTTCTTCTTTGCACAAATAACGTCATTCTTCCTACTTCGGTTGACGTTTGTTGACTCCGACTCTTAACCTGAATCAGGCTAGCTCTTAATGCAACATGCATTTCTTTGCTCTCACAGAACGCAAAGTTGCATGCACTCCCAGCTTTAAGCTGAGGTATTCCAGCTATCATTTTCCTTTTCTCTTGGAGCGACTCCAAGGTGAGCTGGACTTGATTCCAAACTTCAGTCGAATGTTGGATCCGACTTCCTAAAGCATCCCTTCTCCACGTTATATCTTGATAACGGGCGACTGTTTCTGGATGCCAGTTTGTGATGTTTTCTGTGAATCCACAGAAATCTAACGTCGCTGCAGCTCCTGCAGGTAGCAACTCTGCGGCAATAGGCTGCATATTATCTTCTCCAGCTAACTCGGCTCCTATTCTGTTAGCTGTAGTCACTGGTGCTGGATAACATTCGTACACATTATGACTTTGTGTATTGCAAGCACCCATGTCTCCGCCGGTTAATTGGACGTCCACTTTTCCAATTCTTACTGTCCTTCTACTCCTCGGAACAGCGATGTCCGGAACGTTAACTCTCCAATGTTTACCGTATCCGTCATCAAAGTCGCCAACGGTTTGGAGATATTCATGAATCTCCATAGGTACCAATACTTTATCTCCATTAAGCATGGACCTTAAGTCATATCCAGTAGCATTAGACTGTTGCCCTGTTGTTTCAGCATATTCAATCAGAGCGTGCTGATATATGCTAAAAGGCATGGTTCTTTCAATGCGGTTGTCCCCAAGTTGTAATGCTTTATAAGATTCTGTCACTACAGGCAGAAATCCTCCAAAGTCCAAATTTAATGGTGTATATTGGATATTGGGTGTGAGACCTGGCATATCAGGCAGTTCGTACAGGTCTCCATCTTCGGGCGGAGTCTCTGTGGTCGATCTACGGGTCGCCCTTTCCATATCTGGCCTTGCATCCTGTTGTTTTGCAGGGTCTTTTCTTTCTTCAGGGATCCTGTCCCTGTTATCTCTGTGCTGAATTCTTCTCTGCGCAGGATGCATCTGAGGTCTTCCATCAGATGAAGAATCAATGAATCTGTCAAGAGGTCTTCTTTCTTGATCATTCCACTTATTATCCTGACGTGGGTGGGCTCCGGTTTTCCTGGACTTATACTCGCTCATTCTCAGGAAGCTTCTCGCTCCTCTATTTCCAGACATAATAATTAATGATTGAAAATGTGGAAACCTCTCCTCCCTCTATCTCCTCTTACTACATCCTTTACTACATCGTAAAAAAAATAGCCTCAGAGAAAGTAAGGAAAGTTAATTTATAATTCCTTGGAAGTTACATATATTTACAGTAATAAATTTAATTTAAGATAACTTGCATTTTTGTTATTCTTTGACATTTTATCCTTTGATATAATTTGTATTTACAGTTTGTATTTGTATTATATTATTTGTATTAAGTATATTTCTATTATATTAACTGTATTATGTATATTTGTATTAAGTTGTCTTTATTAGACATCTACCATATATCCTCTGATTATAATTTATAAGATAAGATTATTAATGTATTATTTTTTAAAGTAAATATGTATAAGGCCGACGTACAAGATTTTTTAAAAATCCTTGGGGCGCCACATTTGTTTTGCACACGGGCGCCGATACACCACGCGACGGCTCTGCTCAGGGAAAACATAAAAGTCACATCCAAGGGCTGTAAGCGATGTGATGTATGCTGGGGAAGGACAAGGTGGACGTGCTCGCTCCACAAGGTTGAGGTTCTTTGTGTGGGCAGCATGTTAATCCATTATAAGCAGAACTGGATGATCTTCCGTGGGTCTGGCATGATTTACGAAGTGACTAAGCCAAATTGGAGAGAATATGTCTGTCTGCATCCACCCTGATGGGTGGCATTCGACCTTCAATTCTCGAGGCAGGCCATCTTCAAATACCGGATTCTTCTTGATGCGTGGGAAGATGAACGATGGCGGAATATAGTGCCCAGATATACTGAGACAAATTTCTGCAGTCACCAGGGTTCCTTGCTCAGCTGTAGCCAAAATTCCAATTTGTTTTTTACCTTTCATTGACAGTATTTTCGATGGTTTATTAGGAACAGTGCTGACACCTTTCTCATCACAATTGTAAATCCAGCTCGGTGGGAAATGATATTTGTCCATCAAGGACTCCAATAGGTCAAAAAATTTGTTAACAACCGGCTTGTTATAACCTATGGCTCTGGCTGCTGAGGTGTTCTCTGGTTTCCTTGGTCTCAAATTCGGGAAGCGGTGCGGAAAGCCACGCAACTATTCTAATCCGGCCAGTCCAGATTAATTTTCAAAATTATGCTGAATGTCATTTCTCTCAGCAAACTGATATGCCAGTGAGGGGAAGTCTCTGCAGGTTAAGCCAAATAATCGACTCTCCATAAGAAGGACATGGTCGTATATTTGTCGTTCTTGGGCAGCAGTGAAATTGGGCTTATAAAACATTATTAATTTCCACTTAACAACATAGGCTACTGATATGATATTATGAAAAGATATTTTCATATAATCATTCATTATTCATTCACTATTTATTTATTATTTATTATCCTATTTATTTGTTATTTAACAGAGTATTACCTAAAACACCCCAATTTTCTCTCACTGGCCTTCTCTGCATTTGTGTCAGACTTCACTCTTCGAAAAAGTATAGTCAGTGGCACTCCATACCTTTGTGATGATGCCAAATACCCCAAAGAACCATCACGAACTGCCTCTATAGCCTGCATCATTGACTGCTGAGACTAAGAGTGTTGTGTGGTTTTTCTATTATAATTTCTCACCATTTCTGTCACCAAGAAATAACATAAAGATGATATAAATAACCTATAATCTATCTGCAACCTACATTAACTTTTAAAGACTTAGGCCTACATTCAATAAAGTAACATGCAAAAATGACAATTAATTGCAAACACAAATATTTTGCATTTTTATACATAGTGGAATCAACATTTGAACCACTGGAGCCTGTGGGGTAAAGAGGAAAATTTTTCACTTTGCCCCTTCCACTTTGCCCCACCTCCTTACTCTCAACAAAAATGGCAGAATATCAAATATGCAATGCACAAAGTCTGGAGCATCAGTGGAAAACAGTCACTTACTTTCCAATGTATAACCTTGACATAACATAATATTTTGTCTCCTTCAAACCATGAAAGGAAAACTAATGAAATTACCTTCAAAAATTGCAAAGAAGGATCCGTTTTTAAATATTTGCATAGAACTCAGCAATAACAACTGCTACTGCCTCACCGCCATATGCAATCTTCGATTGTCATATGTTGCTTGTAATTCATGAGCCAGAATCTAGATGTCACCACTTAACAGATTTAAGCATGGATGTATACTCTAGACTGGACCCCTGGCGGCCTATCTCTGCAGCGCAGTAAAGTGAGCAAATCTCCGTCACGGCCGCCATCTTTGATGTTGGCAAATGACTGATTACTCGTAAGGAAGAGATGTACGATAGCAGTACTATACATCTTTGTTGCAAGGTTTGGATTCTTTAAGTTTTACCCTAAGGATGGCTTCTTTCTTATTAAAAAAACAACAATATTTCCGAAGTTATCGACTTTTTCAAACCGCAAAAATTTTTAATTTAAATGTAGGAACACAACACCGCAAGTTCGGATATTATCACTCTGGGTTGATTTTGAAATCCGACAACCCAATTTTAGACGTTTCCTTTATTATTATTGACATATGCACAGGGGTAGCCGTGATGTTGATCTTGTAGTCATTTTGGATATTTGCATAATTAAAAAACGATGAGGAAGATTGAAGAAATAATTGCTATGCTTAACGAGTGTTATTTTATGTGATTCATAAAAATAAAAGCAAAATTTAACCTCCACCTTTAATGTTTCTATTTTGTGATTTTATCAAAATTGATAACAATAACAAAACACGATAATTACCCAGGATGGCACAGTTTTAAAAGGTGTACCAAAAGTCCGTGTAATTTAAATCTAATTCTACTAAAATTCATATAGAAATCCATGATATATACCATCCAAATGAAAAATTTATTAAACATGAAAAATTCATCCCCTAGTTACATGCACAAATATTAAAAGCAGGACATCACAACAGAAACAATATTTAATTAAATTAAATACACTACGTTACACAGGTAAGAAAAATGAAATAATTCATGTGTGTGTATACTTTTATTTTACATGTGATTAAACAAAATCAATTTATGTAATTGCTGTCTTTAGCTAACAGGCTTCATAACTTCATCAGTATAAAATTTTTCAAAAGATAGGAACCTTATTTTTAAGAACCTGTCAACAACTGCACAAATTAACTATAATTTATGTGGTGCTTCATACCCTATTTCTGTCGAATTTCACAATGCACGGAATCAGGAAATATTTTTTTGTCCAGAGCAAATTTATGCCTTACCTTGAGTAGAATTTTGTTTTTAAATTGTTTACATTGATATTTTGTTTCATTGGTCATCACCTGAAAAAGATTTTCTGACTCTAACATTACATGAAAAACACTTTCTGAAGGTAATACTAAACCTCCCTTGTTTTTCATATTCACAAATCTTACATAGGGTGCTGTATGATAATAAGAATGTTCATTTGCACTTTCAATTAACATTTTCAAACAGTTATTGCAATTGTTAAAATAAGATTATTTTTCTTACAATATAAAATATAGTATTTTCTCGTAATTCCTTTAATTTTGGATTTGCCATATTTTTGAACATCTGTTGCACTGCAGGCATATCCTCTTCCAAACAACAATCTGAATCACTAACCAAATGTGCCTCCCTTCTGTTCCGTTTGAAATCTAAAATGGAACCAACAACTCTACATCTAGGACAATACAATTTGAGCTTGTTGAAGTCGATATTGCATTATTGAGAATGATCTGCTTCATAGCAGTTGTAAACTGCTTCACATTAGGGTCATTGTTACAACCAAACCTTTGCCTAATTCTACCAAAAAGGAGTTCTATATGATCTTGACTAAACTTGTATGTCAATAAATATTTGACTTTCCCATCCGTTTCCCCTAGAAGCTGCTTTCCAATTTGTAAAACTGATTTTATAGCTGTGGCAAAGCCCAATAAAAATGTTTTTCTTCCAGATAAACAAAGCAGATTTCCTCTTTGATCTTTTAATGAAAACAAATAATTCAATTTATCAATCATAACATTTTCCATGTATTCTAAATTCTTAGAAGACAGTGGAGCTTTAAAGCCCTTACCAAATGGGTTTCTTGAATTAAGGAAATCAGATATACAATCCAACGTTCTTATAAAATTCACTGTCTCGTGACAAGCTACAAAATCTTCATGTCCAATATTTAATAGAAACTTTAATGCATCTGCAACGGAGATACTGAAGTTTTGAGCTGCCAAGCGCACTTTCATAACATTTCTTTTCTATTCAATATGTGCTCGGATTAGTTTATTGCCCAGTTTAAATGACAAATCGGTTTGGATGTCTGATAACTTTTCCAAAAAATGCCATTTTATTTCACCATTAGCCGAAATGAAATGTTGATACACCTCTAGAGCATTCCTTGCTAATTTTAAATTATGGCAAGCAACATTTATTAGCTGCGACTGTGCAACAATTAATTTATTTATAAAAAATACCCAATTGTCCATTTCCATTTGCCACTTAGACCTACCAACATAACCACAAGTACTTCAGAAGCCAGAGTTTCGGATCCCTCAATTCTTACTTCATTTCCATAGTCACAGTACCCAAGAAAGGGGAAGAGGTTCTTCCTCGTTGCACACTTCACCTAATGAAGGGCTTTAAATTCGCAAAATTGTATTTTCCAATTTCGTCCCCACTTTCATTTTGTAGAACACATACATTTGGTTCATTCACTTTCACTACTAGATATGGTCCAGTGTATAAATAAAAGATTTTTCCAAATAATCCCTGTATTGTGTCTGAGAAATGCGGTGTGTGCAAAAGAACTTTGTCTCCTTCCCTAAATTTATATCGGTTAGGTTTCTGTATGCCTTTGCGCTTCTCACCTGCGTTTTCTAAGTTCTTTAACACAATTCTCACTATATTTTTATCTTGTTGGGGTGGAATTGGGGGAAGAGGGACCACTTGTTCGAACTCGCGACTAGACCTTTCTCCGAAATGAGCTTCCTGTGGGGTCATTTTAATGCTTTCGTGGTATGTCGCATTAAACCATTCATTGATTTTTGGGATGATTTTTACCCACTCACGGTGATCCCTACAATAGACCCTAAACACTCGGGATAGCTCTCTCATCACTCGCTCGGAGTGGTTGGATTGGGGGTGTCTGATGGAGGAATACACTGGGGCGATGTTCCATCCACACAGCGCACTCACCCATCCTTCTGAAGAGAATTGCATTCCATTATCGGTTAACACTTTCACAGGGTTACCACAACACGATATAAATTTATTGTATTCGCCTTGTTTAAAGGGAATATTTGTACATATTTAGAGAATACATCCATAATTACTAATATATATTTATTTCTCTGCTTGCCTTTGGGAAGGGGTCCATATATGTGGGGGGCAAACAGTTCTAGAGTCTTTCTGGGGATAATGTTCACTAATGGCCCTTCGAAGGACCTGTTAGGGTATTTAGTTTTCTGACAAATCTCACAGGTAGCTAAGATTACTGTTTGCACTAGTGTGCTCATTACTTCCAATTTTATGTTGAAAATGCAAAAATAAGGTCTTCTACAAATACAATGAAACTGAGTATGTACTAGGCACTCCAGGAACATGAAAAAGTAAAAAATTCACATTATCTAAAACTGTGATGAAACGTATTGCTTTGATCTCTCCAAGTCAACAGATTTGGCGGTAATTACTGTTTGCACTACTGTGCTCATTACTTCCAATTTTAGTTCTTCTGACTGAAATTGTTTCAGTAGGGAACCCAAAAAGGACATGCATGCATCAGCAGGGCAGGACACAGGATTGGCAGCAGGGATATTAATTGGCTGTCTCAGTGAGTCTGCAATAGATTCAAGGGCCCCCACATATGAGCCTTCCCCACACTGAGTTTTGCGCCTCTTTGGATCATCGACACCATATTCTACAAATACATTCAGCATCCCATCTTCACCGAAATACGATTCTTCCTGTATTTCACTTCCTTGTGTGTCCTCAATCTGTATACATAATAAATATTATAAAAATTCAGCTTGTCTGTGATCATTGTGTGAAACTGCAATAGAGATATTCTTACATGTTGAATGCTGCTGTTCCCAGGTGTTGTGATCTGCGATGTTCATTCTCCGTTTCGTCACTCACACTTGGCCTGCCTGTTTTCTTTGCATGACACACACAGCAGCCTGTATTCACGAAATTTCTGTGCCATTCGTACAAAGAGGGTATACTTGGAGGCTTCCTGTTGTAACGAGTGTGAAATCTTCTCTGCGCTTCTGTTGCAGACTTTGTCTCCTCAGACCAAAAGACACACTGTGGTTTCTCAGCACCGGTGAAATCCACCATTTCTGTTGATGTTACAGCAGCGCCTCTGGTGTGCAGCTGACATACTGAAATCTACTAGGAAAAAAACTTGATAATCATGGTTCTCATTTATTGCCAGTACTACTCCCACTCCAATCATCGGCATTCTGCTATCAGCATACAAAGTTGTAAAGCTACTTTGTAATAACCCTGTATAGTGCTGAAGCCGTGAGGGAGGGGCACAGCCTGTAAATCCATTGTGAAAACTTTTGCACACTTTCTTTGTCTTTTTCCTTCTCAGTACGTGCTGAATCATTTAGCTGAATATGTTTCCTTTAAGTCTCTTCTGTTACATTAACCACTTTGTATGCACAACATAAGTCACATCTTTTTTGGGCTGGAAGAGGACAATATTTTGATCATTGAAAACAGTGCTATACAATGACAATGATGCTGGTGCAGTCTCATTTCTTAAACAATATTCTTTGTATTCCCTATTCAATTGCAATAAGCTTTGCTAACAAGGTTCCAAGAATTTCTTTGTTGTGGTAGATCGATAGTAATGCAATTCAAGGTTGGGAAAACTTTCCAGAAATGAAGTAACAGATTACTGTTTTCCGGCATCTATCTTCTTCTTACATTTATCTCTCAAACTTGTATCATCATCATCCTCCAAGGGTTTGCTTTTTCTCACCCAGTTAGCCACTGTCCATTCTTCTATATCAAGAGTGTTTAGAAACATGGTTTTACATACTCTGTGTCTAATACCATTGCAATCCAGAAAATAGACACTTCATTGGAACCTCTTTTTCTCTTGGTAGCCTCACAATCAACCATGCAGCTTAAGAATGTTCGGCGTTCACCCCATGTAGATAGGTTCCTAAATTTCTGAAAGATAGACTTTCTTGCTTCCTCAGGAATACTTTTACAAAAAAATGGTGTCTGTCCATTATGATTTGCACTACAAGGTGGCTTAAGACATGTAGCTTTTCTATCTATTTGAAAGACCCATTTTCCATCATTGTTTTTGTGTGCCCCTTCGTATTCTTCCCCTTTTAGTTGTTTTAAAGCATTTGCCTGTTTAACCCAAGTCGATGGATCACCTTTTCCTTTTTTGGCCCTTACTTTCTTCTCAGTATTTACATCTCTTGGTTCATTTTGGTCATCACTGGTATTTCCATTTTGTGGGCATGCTCCCAAATTAGTTGTAGACCCTAAAATACGTTGTTGCTTAATTTTTATGTCATCTTCTGAAAAATCGTCATCATCATCATCCTCGTCGTCATCATCATCATTGCTTGGATAGTACATTGCATCGTGACTATCAGAGGGAGCTGACTCACTTTCACCCTCAATGGTAAAGTTTGCTGTTACTTGTTGATGCAGTTACAAAACCATTAACATCTTGTTTAACTTCATTTTTCTCTGCAAAAATCCCCTCTTGATTTTCAGCTGCAGAGAGCCACATAGAATTGCCTTCAGCTATATACATTGATTGTTGATGCTTCTCGTTTTCACAGTTGACATTTTCAGACACACCTATGGAAATATTCAATTCCTGCATAATAATATCCTCCTCTTGAATAAAATCTTTTGTTTCTCTTGCAGCTAAAACAAAAAAATCAATAATTTCATTATTTCACAGGGAGAGGAAATTATGTCCACAGCTCCTTTTCTTTTTACAATGAAAAATAGGCTTGACAATTTTATCTTGTATACCAAAATTAGCTCACTTAAAAATTACACACATATGACATTTAAGATTTTAACACTCTTTCATTTGAAAATTATGCTAAAAAAGTGGATAGGTTAAGAAATGTCCAAAGCCACGGATTCCAGACCGATTTTGAGGATTGGGTGACACCAGACACATAATTTAGGAAAATAATTTATTGTGATAACTAACCTGTACTGTTAAAGATCATGGCATTTTGATCCTCTGAGAGACAGTTACTTTGATTCACTGGCTGTTGAACAGTGCCATCTGTTTTATCTGAAAAAAGAGAGACAGGTAGGTCACTACTATCTTCGAAAATTTTTTATAATCATCCGAATTTCCTGTAACTTTGTAATTTTTATGATACATCTTCTTAAGCCTAATACTCTCTTTCATATCTGTAGAAACCATTTAGGATAGTTTGGTTTTTTAACTTTAATGGGGTTTATCACATTTTTCAGAAATGGCGGGAATCTATTGGCGACTATTAAAGATACATAATGTGAAAAAATCTTCACAATAAAGCTTACAGTTCAAAAGATATTGAAATTCAAAGTTCGTTGGTGGAGGAACCTGTGCTAAACAGAGGCTTCAGAGCAGACAGCGCGCATGACGTCATTTTTTCCATCGCAGCAGCGCTGAGCGTCCAGATGTACAACTTGTTTTGGTTTGCGAAGCACATTGTACACAGCTATTAAAAGAGATAGTTCTCTTTCCATTATGGGCAACTACTGCGCCGTCCCAGTACATCCAAACACAGCAAAAATATTCGTTGGCATTCCAAGGGGTTTAGGAAGAAATTTTACTTCACGTCTTTTTAAATGGTCAGAAGTGAGATCAACAGCCAGTTTCCTAAGAAAAAGACGACGTTGAATTGGTTCACTATTTTTGTTGCCGATATAAATAATTTGGGCATTTATGCCGGCAACATTCAGCATGCTATAAAAAAATCATGAGCCAGTGCTTGGTATTCCTTGCTACATCAAACTTTTCACACATTAGGTAGCATTATAAAAGGTAACAATTGATGGTTTATTATCAACACCTGTGCTGTGGTCGATCTCGTCATCATGATGTAAGGTTGAAATCAAGAGGACTTTTGTATTTCTTTGGGGCACATATGAAACCAAAGTACAGTTTTTTGAAAACCAAACATACTAGATTTTTCCATACGTGATTTTGTAGCGATGAAGTAAGGAGGGATTTCCCGCTTGTTTTTCCTAATGGTACCCACTAAGGTAAGATTTTCCTTCAGTAAATCAACGGCCAGGTTATAACTAGTGAACCAGTTGTCCATGGTGATGTTCCTACCTGTTCCTGCCTGTTCCATATATTCCCATACACAGATGTTTCACTACATCAGCTGGGCTATTACTCACCGAATAAGGCCCTTCACGTTGTTTCCCAACGTAAATTTCTATTTTTGATACATAGCACATTCTTGCATCAGCAAGAGCATAAATTTTAATTCCATACTTGCTCGGTTTACTTGGAATATATTGATGGAAGGGGCATCTTCCGCGAAAGCCTTCAAGCTTTTCATCAATGGTAGCATATTCGCCCAGCGAGGAGCATTTTTCACAATTATGAATTTTTCAAAAATATCCCTTACATGAGTCATCTTGTCTAATTTCTTTCTCTCTTCCCTAGTTGATTTATTGTCAAATCTTAACGAGTATATTAGAAATTTGAATCGCCTTTCTGAAATTACTGCTGGAAGCATTTCAATGCCAATCATATCTGATGCCCAAATATCCCTCGTGTGTGAATGGTTCAAACCTCTTACACCTGCAAGATATAGCAGACCTATCAATGCTTTTATTTCTGGAATATCAGTGTGTTTAGTTTTCATTCAAATTATAGTCTCCAAAAAGTAGAAAGTTTGTAATGTGAAATAACTGCATCAGCTTTTCAAGTTCATCACAGTGGTTAGCATATATTCCATCAGGTGAAGATGGAGGTATGTACACACAACCAAGAATTAGCTTCCTAGCCTGAATATTCACCATATCAAATAAGTGTTCGACATTATTATACTCAGCAGATAGACGATGCGATGGAAGAGAAGTTTTTACCCCAATTAGAGTTCCATTGCCACGACTTTTCTCACTATTAACATTCGAACGATCATTCCTGTATACGTTATAATTATTCAAACCCAATTCAGCATCGGAGACATCATTAGATAACCAGGTTTCACTTAAAAAGATGAATTCCACATCAATAGCGGCTACATTTGAATGAAAGATTTCCAGTTTTGTTTTCAATCCTCGTACATTTTGGTAGAAGGACGAATAAGTTACAGTAGCAAGATCTTCACTTAGTTTTTTGATTGACGCATTTTAACAATTTTTGGACATTCTCCAATATACTTAATAACAATGTCTGTTTCCCCTTTATTCTTTCTCTCCTCTAACTCAGGTCTTAAAGTTTTATAATGATTTCTCTGCATTACTGTTTGATCCGCTCTTATATAATATGTTGAACCTACGGGAGGTCTTGACATCAGCACCTTTATTGCCGCGTATGGGGAATCCATGATAATTTTGAGGGGACGACTTCTACCTTTCCTAGCCGAAATACCTTTATTATCCTAGACACACTGCCTTCGTCTGCTTGTAACACAACTTTCTTCACTTGATCTACATCATAAGAAAAGGCACCCTGTTGATTACTGCTGGTTCTCTCTTCAATATTGTAAGCAATTACATTTGATGATCTTCTACTCCTTTCATTGGTTTCAGAGATAATAGCCTCCATGAACTCGGAAGATGCAACGTCCAACTGTTGACCACGAACAGATTCACTTTTGAGGTTTTCAATTTCTATTTTTAATGCCAACACCAACTCCCGCAATTCTCTAATAATGCTACTATTTTGGTCACTTCTGTTGCAGCACTTATCTCAGTAAAATAACAGTCTTCTTTAAACAAGTTTAATGTTTTGAAGCTTGCTTTGGGAAAGTCCAGAGCATTCATCATGAATCGGATGTTGACATTCGTCACATTTTATTTCATTTCCAGTCAGATTTTTATTGCATATGATGCATAAGTCAATTATAGGCATTATCATTAAGTTAAAATTAATACTAAATACTTCTAAAGGGTATAAAACGAAATAATTTCAAGAGAATACAAACATGTCTAAATACCAGAACCGGAAGAATATGGCCGAATACCATCAACAAACTGTGCAGATTTCCAGGCATTCGCAATTTTCTCGGCCTGTCTCAGAGTCATGTGTAGTGCCTCCTGAACGATGTTTGCCTCCCCCTGCAGGAAGGGGGGTAGAATACTCCCGCAGCCCCTCTGCTGGTCGTAAGAGGCGACCAATGGGCGAGGAGACAACCTTGAAAAAAAAACCCACAGGTTACTCAGGATAGTTTCCAAACAGCATGTGGGTCTGCTGTTTGAGTTTCAGCCATAACATCCGGCTATTGGCCCGCCCGCGTGTTTGCCGTGCGTGGAGACCCGTAAGGTGGGGATGGGATGCCTGGTGGTTGAGCTCACCGGACTCCATCTGGGTTTCGGATGCTCAAGATGCGATCCGTGAGCAAAACACCACTTCGGCCTCGGACTCACTGTAAACGGGACGTCGGGTGCTAGCCACACCCGATGAATCGGCTTGCCGTCACGTCTTGACGTTCCGGTCGGCGAGTGCGGAGGCTATGGGGGTCTGTGTAGGGGGATCGAAGGTGCATGGGTTTGGCTAGCCCATGCACTGGAGATCTTACCCGAAGCAGACAACCAAGTCAGAGACGCTATATCCTTCTGGTTAGCCCTGGCGTCTGCATCAGTTTGTGATGCAGCGTCCCATTTGTGGCTCCGTGGTGGGTGGGGAGACCAGAGGACGAAAATTAAAAACCTATTATGGCTCTTTTTACAGCCACAACAACTCCTCCTCCTCCAAAAAGATCCCGCCCAGAAATGGGCGGGGGAGACTCAGTTGCCGGCAGTTGCCGAAAATATTTAATCGTAAAGTGCGCTAAGGAAGGAGGGACCCTGACGAAGGTGTCTCCCTTCCTAATTCACAAGGTTCTGTCTGGCTCGGTGCCAGGACAGTTAGAGTCTGTGAAGAAACTGAGAGATGGTACACTGCTTATACAAACATCTGATGATAAGCAGAGTCAGAAGTTGCTGTCGATGACAACTCTGCATGACATCCCAGTTAGAGTTGAGACGCATAAGACCTTAAATACATGTCGTGGTGTTATATCATGCTACGACCTTCTTTATGTCGACGTCGAGGAGATAACGAAGGAGATGGCTCCCCAAGGAGTCATCTCCTGTCGTAGACTGACGATGAAACGCAACGGTGAGACGATAAATACGACCTCTGTTGTGCTCACGTTCGCGTTCGACAAACTGCCAGAGAAGGTGTTCGTTGGATACGAATCATGTCCTGTGAGGCCATTTATCCCTAGCCCCATGCGCTGCTTCCAGTGCCAGTCCTTCGGGCACACTGCACTACGGTGCAAGGGCAAGGCCACCTGCCCAAAATGTGCGAAGGAGAAGCACGATGAGGAGCCCTGTGCCAGCCCTGCTCTTTGTGGCAATTGTGAGGGACCGCATCCGGTCTACTCACGAGATTGCCCTAAGATGCAGGAGGAAAAAAAGATCATGGAGATCAAGGTGACGGAGAAGATCCCATACCTCGAGGCTAGGAAGAAATACAGGACTATGGTTGCTCCAACGTTTTCAAGGTCTTTTGCGTCAGTGGCAGCAACTTCTGTGAAGAAAGTTACAATCAGCACGCAGACGGAAACCCTGGTACCGAAGACAAAAGAGTCAAAGAAGAAGGAAAGGAATGTGGAAAAAAAGCCCTCCAAAAGGGAAGTCGCTGGAGAGAAATCCAGCAACGTGGTGTCCCAGACTGCACCACCAAACAATCAGTCTGCGAAAGTTGTAAGGCGCAGTAGGAGTGATGTCACTCCACTGCCTTCACCTTCTCGAGAGCGACATGTGGCCAACAAGGAAGAGATGGACCAGACTGCACCACTAAGGGTCAGTCTGAAAAGATCCCAAGTCGCAGTAGGAGTGCTGTCACTCCACTGCCTTCACCTCCTCGACACCCACATGTGGCTAACGAGGAGGATATGGAGGAGGACCAGTTGGACGAAGACCAACTGTGTACCATCCTCCTAAACCGACAGAAGCGGAAAAAGTTGAAGCTTAGTAAGTAAGCTTGTCTTCCACAGAGTAGGACAGTTTTTTAGTCTTTTCATTTTAATGCAATTTTATTTATTTATATTTTAAGGTATTTAACATTTTAACCAACACCATACAGATGTTCGCCATTCAGTGGAACATGAATGGTTATTTTAAAAGACGAGAGGAGTTGAAGCTCCTTATACAGGACTTCAACCCTTTTTTAATATTTTTACAGGAAACGCATTTTAAAGACAGTGACACACCACAGTTAAAAGGCTACACCATGTACCGCGAGGACGACCTTAGCGGAGAGCGGGCTCAAGGCGGAGTTGCGGTGGCCATTCGGGAGACCCTTTACACCTCTTGGGTGGACTTGCACTCCCCCTTGCAAGCTGTAGCGGTCAGAGTTGCCCTTCTGGAGACGATTACGTTTTGTAATGTGTATCTCCCGGAATGGGCACTGGTGACGGAGGAAACGTTGGTGGAGCTGATTCAACAACTGCCCAAACCGTTCCTTCTACTAGGAGATTTTAACGCACACAGTCCCCTATGGGGCGATGAAGGGAGAGATTTTAATCGGCGTGGTCGTCTACTGGAGAAGATTTTAACAAATTTTAACTTGATTTTAATAAACAAAAATGAAAAGACACGTTTTAACTCTTTTACCGGGGAATACTCTGCAATAGATTTATTAATCTGCAGCAGTAGGGTTGCCCCTCATTTTAAACTTAAGTCCCATAATGACCTCTGTGGAAGTGATCACTTTCCCCTTCTTATCCGAAAAAGTGGTTTTAACCCAGATTTTACTGTCCCCCAGAAATGACTTCTGAAGAAAGCCAACTGGGAAGTTTTTAATGAAAATTTTAAATTTATGTACGAGCCTACTCGAAGCGCCAACGCAAATGTAGCGGCCCTCACCACAGCCATTATACGAGCAGCAGAACAGAGCATTCCGCTCTCTTCAGGCAGGCCACGTCGTCCACCAGTGCTTTGGTGGAACGATGATTGTGCTGCAGCTATCAAAAAGCGAAAGAAGGCCCTACGGATTTTTAATAAACATCCCACGAGTAGGAATCTCGAGGCTTTTCGCAAACTACGTGCGAAAGCCCGCCAGGTAGTGGGTGATGCTAAGCGTAAATCCTGGATGGATTATGTCACATCCATAAACTCGCGCACACCAGTTGCACAGATATGGAGGAAAGTGAAGCGAATTGCAGGCGTATTTCACTCTTCCACAACGCCATCTGTGGAAGTGAATGGGGCCATAGCGATGCAACCCGTGGATGTCGCAGAGGCATTTGTGGAGCATTATGCCCAAATTAGTAGCTCAGCCAATTACGACCAGACATTCGTGACAATCAAATGTTGCGAGGAGGGAGCAGCAGCTCCTATTCGTCTGGGTCGATTTTCTGCTAGCTACAATGAGCCCTTTATGCCGTGGGAGCTCCAATCAGCCATTGCTGACCTGAGGGACAGTGCTTCAGGTGCGGATGGTATCCACAACGCATTTCTGAGGCATGTTCCCCAGGAAAGAATGGAAGAGATACTGTACACATTCAACCGTATATGGAAGGATGGAGCATTCCCAGATTCTTGGCACGAGTCAGTAGTGATCCTTATTCCCAAGCAGGGAAAAGGCAAATCTGTCCTGGGAAACTACCGACCAATCTCTCTTACTTCATGTCTGTGCAAGCTGATGGAGAGAATGGTTAATAGACGTCTAGTTTGGTGTCTTGAGGGGCGTAACCTTCTCTCTAATATCCAGTGTGGTTTTCGGAGGCAGAGGAGTACAATCGACCATCTTGTTCGGATAGACTCCTTCATCAAAGTGGCTTTTCTTCGAGGACAACATGTCTTAGGCATTTTCTTTGACTTGGAGAAAGCCTACGACACTACCTGGCGTTTTAAGATTTTAAAAACTTTGCGTAAATGGGGTTTTAAAGGTAATTTATTGACTTTTATAAAAAATTTTTTAACAGATCGAACTTTTAAAGTAAGGGTGGGTAACAGCTTTTCCAGCTCTTATGCCCAAGAGAATGGTATTCCACTGGGATCTGTATTAAGCGTCACGTTATTTGCAATCGCCATAAACGCATCTCATCACCAGTCGAAGCCTCTCTCTTCGTGGACGACCTGGGAATATTCTGTCGGTCGTCCAAGCTCTCTACTTCAGTGAGGCAATTGCAAATGACGCTTCAACGATTGTGGAAGTGGTCTATTATCAACGGCTTTCGTTTCTCTGTCGAGAAGACTTGTTGTGTCCACTTTCACCGGCGCCGTGGTATTTTCCCCCAACCTACATTACGGTAGGGAAACCACGTTCTAAATTTCGTGGAATCCGTTCGCTTCCTTGGAATGCACTTAGACCGTCGACTCGACTGGAGGGCTCATATTAAAAAAATAAAATTGAAGGTACAGTCTTCCATGAATATTTTAAAAGTTCTAACAAGCCAGTCCTGGGGAGCAGACCGCACTATAGAAATACAGATGAACCTACCAATCCCATTCAGAGCACGGTATGGTAAAGTGGAATCTATCATCGACTGCTTTGAGATTGAAACGAAAAGCCAACAAATGCCTTGACTCAGGCACTGACTTTGTCAGAGTACAAAAAGTGTAATACTTTAAAATATCTTGTATCCTGCACTCCTGATGGCACATTTAACTTTATTTCCAAAGGTTTTGGGGGGCGAGCAAGTGATTCCACCATATTGGAGAACAGTGGATTTTTAAATTTTCTTCAAACTGGAGCCTGGGTAATGGCCGATCGAGGATTTAAAGCATGTGGAAAATCTGTTAATAAATAAAGATTGCAAACTCGTGAGACCACTCAAGTATTGCTGCTGCTGAAAAACTTAACTCTACACAAGTGAAAGAAACAAGGAGAATTGCTGGACTGAGGATACACATGTCATCAGAAGGTTAAGGGAATTTAAATACCTTGTCCCACATGCTTGCATATCTCATGATTTTATAAGCATAACTGATCAAGTCATTGTGATAGCTTGTGCCTTAATTAACTGCTAGGGAGAATTAATTCAATGAAACTTTGTTACTTTGTTATATGTAATCAGCATGCACAATATTCATAAGATGTAAAATTATAGTTTTAAGGTAAATACATTTTTTAAGTATTGCTGAAATTAAAAATGCTCTATTCTTTTATGTTATTCTGTAATATAAGAATAATTACTGTCATTGACTGCATTCTTGAGACCTATTCACACCTAAAAATTATACTTTACAAGTTTATAATATTGAACACACCAAAGAAACCATACAAATTTTATAAAACCCAAGTACAATTTATTAAATTATATAATAAGATTATAGCATTATAATTAGAAATATATTTGAGTGTTCAATACTGTATACATGTAACAATAAGTTACTTTAAACTACGTTACCCTAAGTTTATTACAGTTCAGATTAATGAAGGAATAATGAGAGGTTTATATTTTATAAATGATTCAATCATCAAATTTAATACATTTTAGGCATGAATTTTATTACCTTATTAATTTGCTAAACAGAGATCAGTTTCAAAAAAGAGAATTGTACATAACAGGAAAAACGTTATCCTTCCAAAACTTCATACTTTTTTCAATTAGGTTTGTACACAATTCTTTATCGAAGGTTACTGACACGACCTCAACTTTCCTGCTACTCTCAAAGTCTGAATGAGCTACACAGAAGTAACCATTTTCTTTCATAGTCATGTACATTTGCAGCTGAATTTGGGCAAGATGTTTTTTAGCTGGTAATCGTTTTCTACAATATATGATGAAAATGTTTTACAACTGTTCGGGCATTTTACTTCATAAGCATGATTTTTACTTATACCATCAGGGGATGCCCCTAATACAGGGTGATCTTCTCAAAACTAGTCCACACTTAGAAATTTTTGTGGAGAGCATTTCTCCAACAGTTTTGAGCACTTCACCTTCTAACCGCTTCCCTCGAGCAATCGAAGCAGTCTCCCTTAACTTATATGCACCTAAAATAGATTCTATCAGCACACCATCCTTTGTGTGGCAGCTGGCAGCCTCATAAAGTTTGGAAGCAGTGATTCTTCCATAACGTAAATTGTGCCACAAACTATCTTTTGCCTGAAGCTCAGTCTCTTTAGCTACCCTTTGCACATCTTCATCCTCCATATTATTTGAGCAGTATTCCATAAATGATGAAGCATTTTGGGAATATGAACTACAGTGAAAGCCAAACAGGAGATTGTGGAGTGAGATGGATGAGTCATTAGTAGTAGTGGATTTTATTATTTGAGCACTTGGGTGGTCTGTTTTTAATGATGTTAAAATTGAACTAAAAAATGTTTGCCTTTTGCATTCACATATAGTGACAGGTCTACACTTTCTTCCAATTTTTTCTGCAGTAATAAATTTTACAGATGTACCCACACTCGACATTGCTTGGAGATTGGCAGAAAATCTATGAATTAATTTCTCATCAATCCCTGTGATTGAGGATGATAAAGTTGGGTCCCTGAAAAATCTTCCGGTGGAATTCCCATCATTGGTCGTGCAACTTCATCAACTCCGAAAACTTTTCTGAATGAATTTTTTTCTTTCTTCTCCACTTCTCATCTGGAGTCTTCTTCTGCCACTTTTTTATGACCAAATGGTACGGGACATGGAGAAGACACTCAAAAATCCTTATCCTGGCATGGACGCAATTCATGAAACGAGGTGTTGCCCCGCACATATTGCATAATTGTGAGGAGGTATCGCAGAGGGCATTGATGACTTTTCCATCCACCATAGTAGGCAGAATACGATGTGAAATGGAGATTCCTGAAGCTATTGCTGGGCTACAGGTCTGCAAGTTATCAATTTGCTGGTCAAAGTGGGTTTTTTCTTGCACTGAGATGTTTGACGTCTCCTTTATATATACCAGTTTGATGGGCCTGCAGATTTTGCCATAATATTTCTTTTTCTGATCGATTATTCTGTGAGGGAGCGTGTAGTTGCAGTGGAACAAGTGAGATGGCACAAAGATCACTCCCAGTGAAAGATGCGTCAGGTGCTTTATGTTTATGTCATGATTATCCACAGGGATAGGGAAGATAAATCTGCATTTATGTCTATTTCTCTTGCCTTTGTGGCAGGTGTGGCTATGTTTATGGCGCTGAATAGCAATATATGGATTGTTGGCATCATACTCACAGGTAATGAAATTATCGATAAATTTAACACATTCTTCAATTGCCTTTTCATTTGATGCATCATAACGGTGAATTTTTTAACCAAAAAAAAATATGCTCGTGTGGTGAACCTTTCATTTGGAGTTCAACTCTATTGAAGCTATCTTCAATCAAATGATTTCCGAAAATACTTTTATTTGTTTTTAAAACCTCGTAAATTTATTAATTTTGTAATCAAAATAACGAGCACATGTGACTGGATCATTCCTAATAAGTTCATTTTTTCATTTTCATGTAATTTGTATGCCACTTCTAGAGTAATATTCTTACGTTCCTTTAATTTAAACAAAGATTTAATGAGTTCTGGCAAATTTTTTTCTCCTGCAGGTAATGTTAAAAAGATAGCCGGTTTTCCAAGTTGCCTTATCATTGCCAGTAGCTCTTTTATCTTAGCTTCCCAAAAACTTGGAGAAGAACGAATTTGTTTCAAAATTTTATAGCCATCATCAAATTTTATTAAATTTGTAATAAAATCCTGATTCAGAACATCTGCAGCTGAGATACCATCAGTTTGCTTCCTTTTTCTAAGACTCACGTTTATACTGGCAAGGCAAGATTTCTCCAATTTTTTCTTTGCCATGTACAATATTCGAGTTGGCATACAGGATCTACGATCGCTTCTTCTACTTTCTGACTTGGCTCTATCACCGTATGATACTCTGATGTGACTTGCTATGTTTAAACTATACCCTCGAAATGTGGTAGGAAAACATAATTCATCTAAATCTTCTATAACATGGCATGGAACAGGCTTCTTGTCTTGACCTGAGGCAATAATTTGTATATTTTCTTTAATCTGAATATTTCTGTCCATAACCATAACTTCCTCATCTATTTCTAAATTTTCATGGAAATTATTAGAATCATCAAATTCAATAGGACAACTTTCAAGACAATCACCACCTTCAGTATTACAAATATTTTTATCCCCTTTTGTCACGTCTTCATTCTTGCAATGGTCCATATCAGTTTCTTCGACAGTGAAATCAATTTCTTCATCATTTTATGCTCATATTTCTCAAAATATTTGTGATTGATTTGGATGCTGTACTTTCTATAAAGTGGAGTGGTTGTTAAGTACTTAAGAGCTTCACGAACAGCAGCTGGTCCTGTTGTTTCAAACATGTAATCTGAGGCATGAAGAATGTGTCTTTTAAGCTTAAGCTGTATTGTAGTCATATTATTAAAACTCCTTGGAAGCACTTGAAGCATATCATCAATTTCAACTGGTATATTGACAAAACTTCCCTTGTGTCCTAATTGTGGGTTTGAGACAAATGATTTTAAGGGACGAATTTGCATGAAGTTGATGTAAGGGGACAACGTCCTTCCTTCAAGAGGGGACAGATTTTCAACACACTCAGGAATACCAACAAATTTCAAGTCATTGCTTGTAGCCAATTTGGGTATTCTACCTTTTGACACACAACTGTAACATGTCTTGCAAATAAATTCAGAGTTTACATTAAAGGTTATCAGGTAAAACTCATTTGTAAACATTTCCTTAAGTCTTTCACCATTGAAATGTATTACAGAATGAGCAAAGAATAATTCTTCACAGCAAAAGCAAACAACATCAGGTGTATATGTGCGATCTCTGATGAACTGTATTTCTAGTTTTGCTATTTCTGTTTCAGCCCTTAGAAGATTATTATAATAAATTTCTCTGAATTTAAAGAAATGAATCTCCCTTTTTCTGGTTTTTCATCCACAATCTTTCCCTCTCTCATTCTTTTTGTAATGCTCCTCTTGCCTCAATTTCTTCATAATTTCTGAATTTTTCTGCCTCTCCTACCATTTGTATTCTTCATCTTGCATAAGTTCTCTCATTATTTCTGAATTTCCACCACTTTCTAAAATACGGATTTCTAATCGATCGATGGAAAAGTAATTTCTCCTTAAAAGAATAAATACTGGATCTTTCTCTTTGCAGGCTATCACCTGCAATGTACGAATGAGTTCGCTAATTTTCTCATACTGCGGAGTAAGCGCTGCTGAAAATCAGCAAAAGCTAGCTTTCTACTATTTCTAGCAGGAGGAGTGCACATATGATTTAACAGCGTTCGCTGATGTTAAAACACTTAACTGACTTGATATCCTTATTCTGACGGCGTTAAAAACTCCACCTACGACTCATTCCGATACACCACGTAATCTGGTGGGAAAATCTCGATAGAATTAATATCGTCCTCTGTTTCCAAATGCAACATCTGCACGATGGCTTTTAACTAAGTGGCAAAAATCTGTCTGTTTCCTTCGAATGCTTTGGCAATTCATAATAATATATTTTATTGTGTTTTCAACGGGAATTTTTCTCTCGGTTTCCTTACTGCCACTGTTATCGGTCTTGTTTCTGTGACTGGCGATATTCCTCGCCACTTGATATAAGGAATTTATTTATAATGGGGTATCTAAAAAGGATGCTGGTAACCTTTAGGTGTTGAGGAAAGAGATTGGAGAGGCAATACACTCAGCACATACAGGGATAGAAAGCTGTCTGATTAGGTTCACAGAATGTGTATATTAGCCTCAGATTGAAAAGGAATTCAGGCCATGCTGTGTTTTCCGTAGACAATTTTCACCATTAAAACCACATGAGTAAGACAAAGGTATAACAGATCATAGGCCTGATATATGTTTGGCTATATAAAAAGAATAAAATATATATTTAAAATGTTTTATTATAATTTTTGTTTTCTAATTATTGGTGTGATAATAGTCCAAGATGAAGTTTTATTTTGTTGGAAATTACTGAAATATTTTGGCAGCATGTCGTCTCATTTGATGTACAGTGTATTCTTCAGTTGATGGATTTTTATCAAAACAAATTGATACTGCAAAAGCTATTGCAAAAATGCCGCAATCATAGGGATTCGTTTGCTGTTGCACATTGTGAAATATATTTTTGGTGCCACAATCATAAAGTTTTCTAATATAAACGAGGTATTCTTCCTTTAACTCTCTGTTGTTCATGCTATCATATACATTATTTACTCTTCCGTCATAATATGTTCAAATCCAATGTCCTATATTCCTTCCTTCAATGCTATTAAACAAAATCTGTAAATTAGGTGTACCAGCTGGAATTGCTTTAATGTTACTTGGCATTTGAGCAAATAAAATGCTTTGAGGCTTGAAAGTAGTGTGAATGGGAATTAATGTTGCAAGGAAGTCCATATGAGTATCTTCTAAGTAACCATTGACACTTAAAAGTACTGTTTGAAGTTGTGGATTTGTCATATCTTTTAAAATAGCACACACTTCTTTTTTTCTATACCTAAACTTTTTGTTTCATTATTTCTAGAGGATTTTTCCATGTGTTTACCATTATTTTATTTTCTATACCTAAACTTTTTGTATAATTATTTCCAGAAGATTTTGCCATATGATTATTTTTAATTGACTCATGTTTTTCATTATTTTCACATTCTAATATAGCATGTATAGGTTTATGGTATGAAAAATAAGATTCATTCAAGGTTGATATATTGGAAATATAACATCAATTTGTGTGTTTAAATTGGTTGTGTATATGTTCATAGGTAAGTTTGAATGCAGATTATACTTAGAAAACAGTTTCCTCAAATAATGATCCTTATCATTGATAATATGATAATTAAAATCTCCCAGAACCAATACGTTTTCCTTTTTGAGATTTATTTCTATTCTGTCAAAAGATTTCTGTGTATTTTTTTCAAACATGTACTGTGAAACACCACGAGATTTATATCCACTAATAATATTAAAATTTGATATTTTAAAAGATATTAATTCAGCATGACATTTGTCTTTAATATCAAGCACATGTTTTATATCTGCTACCGCATAATTACATTTTATAAAGCATATTATACCACATGAATTTTCTCTTGCATCTGATCGGAAAATTTCAATGAAGTTTGGAATTTTAATGATGTCTCTCTGTTTTGTAAATGTTTCACTGAAAATTAATATGTCACCATCATGATACCATTCATCATCAGTGACATTCTTTAATTTTGTTTCAGAGAACAAATGTTTAGGTATATTATTTTAATTCCTTGTTCTGATTTTAATGTCTCGTACGATAGGTTCAGTTTTTTTCTGTCCATAATTTCAGCAATTCTATCTGTATGGGATCTTCCTTGAGATTTTCGTTATTTAAAACTGCCTAATATATATAATCCTGATAAGGAAGTTAAGGCCCGCTCACACTAAGGAGAAACGCGGCGAAGCGAAGAGAAGCGCGGCTACAAGAAAAATATTCTTACCGAAGAGTTAAATGGACCCGCTCACACTTAGGCGCGGCGATGGGAGCGGAAGCGAGGAGAAGCGGAAAGAATTTCTTTGGGAGAATATTTCTTCGCTTCGTCTGATGTCACGAGGCAAACTTTTGTGGGATCGGCAGCCTTCGTGAAGGTTCGAGGGCATTCGTCATTTTTTCTTTTCATCTGGCAATCGCCAGTGGTCGCTGAGATGGGTATGCACGGGAGATCGGGAATCATCGTGAGGTTCGGGTGCATTCGTAAGTTTTCTTCCGCTTCCTTCTCTTAAGTGTGAGTCGGATGCTTCTTGTAGCCGTGCTTCGCTTCGCCGCGTTTCTCCCAAGTGTGAGCGGGCCTTAACTCTACTCAAAGCGACATACAGCATAGGGCGAGTTAGTCTTCGTGATTTGTTAAGATCAATACAAATATGTTTGTAGGTCTGCCCCTGACTCTTGTGAATTGTCAAGGCTTCTGCAGGGACTACAGGAAATCATTGTCCTTACAATTTGAAACTGTGATCTTTTTGAGATGTTTAGTACACTACTAGTTTTGGTGATTGGTGTTAAGTTTGAGTTGATATTTTCATTTTTCATGTGTCCCTTATGTAACAATTTTGCTTTATTGCCCATTAGCTCTGAAGAGAAATCTATCCAAATCTTAACTGGCTCATCTGTATATGGCTTAAATGTGATCAATTTGAGTGTACTGAATACTCCATTAACTAAACCATCTTCTACATCAACATTGCACGTGATCATATACTTAATTCCTATTTTAAATATAATAGAATATGGTAATCCGTTAACCTCATTGAGTTTTTTATTCTGTAAAGATGTCCTTGTTTGATCACTTACTTTTCCTAAAATTGTGTCTTTTGCTCTAGAGGTACAGTCATTTTCAAAAGTCTTTCCACAAAGTGAGCAGCACCACTTTCGCCACTGGTTGATCTAACTTCACCCAATGCATAGTCATTCCATGTTTGAGGTACGGCCAGGTATACTCTCAGTTTTTGACTAGAATCTTAGGCAAATCATTAGCTAATGAATAATTATTGAAAACTAAGATGGAGTCGAGCATCGTTTTCAAGTGTTTAATTCACTTTAGGCCTTCACATTTCGTTTTCAGTTTCGTACGGCCCGTTTGAAAGCTACATTGTATCTCACCACAGATACTTAGTTACTGGCATCCGTTGTGATTTGTTGCAGTCGTAATATTAGTGTTTAGATGGAATTATATCGCTGTTGGGCCGATCAAGTTCATTCTCGAATTATTTTGAGATGAAACGTAAGCACAAGCGTGTAAAATAGTAAAGCTTTCGTGAATTTGGTTCAACAGACTCCAGTGGCTCTCGTGGTAGAGTGGTTATGGAGTATGGGTTCATATCATAGTCGTCCTGTCATGTCAAGGTTCGATTTCTGGTGGTATCCAATTTTTTTATTTGCTTGGTTATCACACGTAGTTCCTACTTATTTTATTTTATGAATCGAATCATCGAAATTAAAAAATCAATGTATTCTCGGAATTTTCCACGAAGAACTAGTGAAGAAAATTCCGAAAATGTTCATGCAATCGTAATAAGAAAGACGTAAGTGCCAGACTATGCAACTCCAAATAAAAATGCAGAATGGGAGAATCACAATATTTTTATATGAATAGTTATGTTAATAATTAATTCACCAGCTGAAGTCATTCGTTTCTTCTGCTTCGAATTTCTTAAAAAACCATATTAGTGACTTCTAACGATCTAAGAGATTTTTTGTTCTTGCTATTGTCGATCGCAATTATTTTGCAAAAAATTGGAGCAACATAAATTTTCTAGCTCAGACCAAAAGGTAATCACATCGACTAATTTTAAATAACATGATCTGGTATATGATAACCTCAATTTCAAGCAAAAAATTTCTAGGAATTACACAAAATTCAAGTCATGGAAAAGAAAACACACATATCCAATAAAAACACTTTTAATATTTTGTTGCGTCTCCATTGCTTTCCAATACAGATTCAAGCCTCGATCTCATTGACCGTACCAAATTTTCAGTAACCCTGGGACGCCTGCCTAAGGTTGCCCAAACATCCCTGATGTGGGCTTCTAATGCCTCCTTGTTCCTTTCTCTGGCGTAAGTCCATTCCTTAACCATGAGGCCCCACAGATTCTCAATAGGATTGAGGTCGGGCAAGTGCGATCGCCAGGGTAGGAGAGTTATTTGAGGATTACGCTCGAAAAAGCGTTTCGTTATATTTGCCTTGTGTATTGGGCAATTGTCCTGTACGAAAACTACTTCCTTGCCATCAGGAACTATTTCATTGATGTATGGCAGCAGGTTAGTCCTTAGTATTGCCACGTAATCTGCAGCTTTCATTCTCGTGGGCATCCTCACTAGTGGCCCTGATCCTGCAGCAGACATGGCCCCGCAAAAACTCATACTTATATGTCCAGGATTATTTGTTTTTAATATATGTTGTTGGTCATATCTGTAAATAATTATGCGTATCACAAATATTATCTTAGAATATAATGTATCATAAAAAGAAAAATACCGTTAGTCAATTAACATGTTATCATCACCTTGTATTCCTAGGATGCCAAAGTTCAATTTTTCCGTGCTGATTGCTGCGGAAGGTTTTTTCGTCTGAAAATATGACCAAGTCCCAATACGCTTGGTCCATATTTAGAAATATTTGAGAAAACTCTATTTTAGCTAATCGATGATCCTCGGTAACTAGAGGTTTCTTAGCCAGCTTGTGATGACGGACGCCCCCTTCCAATAGACGACGCCTTGCCATGGAGTAGCTGCAGTTGATATTCATCCCTCTTCTAATTTGAGTAACACCACCGATGGACAGTGGGGTTTCTGCAACAGCTTGCAGCAACGCTTCGTCCTGCTCCCTGTCCGTACATTTCGGCCGACCGCTCCTCGGTTTTGATAGAAGTATATTATCTCCTTCTCTGTGTCTCTTCAACCAGTTATAAACCGTTTTCCTGTCAATATTCATATCAGCTGCCACTTGGCCAACAGTTTGTCCACTCTCAATCAGTCCTATTATTTTCCCCCTCTCTGCAGGACTCAAAGGCTTGTTACCGCGACGAAACATCTCCTAGAAAGCTCATGGAGCGACTGAGAAATTTTCAGGTGGTTTCCTAAGACAAGGAAATAGTATTGGCTCATAATAAGGCCCTGATACACAAGGCCAATTTAACTGTTTTTCGAAGGTAATCCTTGCGAAACCGTCTTGCCCTGACCACCGCACTCGCCCGCCTTTGTAAAATATGTGGTTAGATAAATTGAATTATTTACGGTGCTTTTCCTTACCCCTGCTGAACCGCTGAGAAATATCCGCATAGGCACTTCTTTGCTCTTCATCCAATTTAACACATGCATAACAAGTTTCCTTAGTGATGAATTTAATTTTTTGAACAATGTAAACATATTTATTTCAGAAATTCGTCTCGGACATATAAATCTTGATATATCATTTTTATTTGGTACATCAGAACCATCTTGTGCAAAAATGTCAATATTTTGATCTGCAGGAATTCTGTCAGCAACAAAGTCATTCATTTCCTCTTCATCTAGCTCAGGGGTTCTCAACCTTTTTTGTGCCATGGACCCCTTTGAGAGTCTTGTGAAAGCTACAGACCCCTTCTCAGAAAAATGTACATAAAGGCGTAAATAAAAATTTTTACATATAAATAATAAATAGATTGTATTACAAAGGAAAATCATTGCGCTCACATAGTCATATTCAAAATATAAAAACACTCTTTACAAAGAATACATACTTTTCTTCATGCAATAAATCAATCACAATTCCCTGAATAAAATGAAATATACATAAATTATGTAAATTAAAAATTAAAATTTATTCTGTTTAAAAGGACATTTCAGTGAGAAGGCTGTTGCTGTTTAGCTTGAATAAGAAGATGAAATTGTGGAGAGGTCTTTCACAAGGCAACACAGATGTCATGTTTGACATCCAATCGATTTTGATTTTTTGTTTTGATGGTGACAAGTGTTGAAAATCCTGACTCGCAAAGATATGTGGTTTCAAATGGAATTAGAGCCCCCATAGCTCGCTTTACCAGACGAGGGTAGGCTTGTGTCAAGAAACACCAAAATTCTCCAAGACTCTTCGAGTTAAACTCAAGTCACATCAAGTTCCTTGTCCTAAGGTCAATGAGGTCATCTTTGAAAAGGTCTGCATCATTAATACTATTTATATCAGCAAGGAAAGGATTGTGAATCCACAGTTCAACTTTAACGTCATCTGAGCAGAAGTAACCTTTGAAAGAGTTCTGCAGTGTTTCCAGGTGTCTGTACATTTCTGCCTGCAAAGAAATTGACAGTTTTTTCTCAACTCCAAGCTGAAAAAGCACTTCCTCCAGCATTGGAAAGTTTGCATAGTTGTAGGCCTCCAACCTCCTCTTCCACAGCCAAAAGAGCTTGTAGTTTTTCAGTAGCATCCATAATGGTGAATGCAGGGCGTTGAATTGAAAGATTTACCTCATTCATATGGCTAAAAATATCCGCCAGGTAAGCCAAGCCATGGATAAACTCCTCCCTGTCAAACTGTTCCAAGAGTGGACTTTCATGTTCTTTCAAAAAAAGTGACACTTCTGCCCTAAGTTCTAACAAGCGCTTCAAGTTATGTCCCCTTGAAAGCCATCGAACTTCTGTGTGGTAGAGAAGGACTTCATGTTCTGCTCCCATTTCTTGACAAAACTTTTTAAAAAGGCTATGATTCAGATACCTGGCTCTGATGAAGTTGACGACTTTTACGGTAGTTGACAAAACTTCTTTCAGGATTGTTGGCAGAGTCTTTGATGCCAGTGCATGCCTATGTAGAAAACAATGAGTGACAACGACGCGAGGAGCTTCTTTTTTTATACTAAAGCGGCAAACCCAGATGTGTTGCCGAGCATCGCAGGTGCTCCATCTGTGCCAAGAGTATCAAGCTTTTCCTTCCAGTCAAAGTTTTGCTTGGCAAAGAAATTTTTCATCATTTCTAAGATGGCGATGGCCTTTGTAGTTTCCAAAAAGGGACTCACAAAATAGGAATTCTTCTTTGATGGCATCAGGAGCTGGGATGGATGGGATGGGGGAGCTGGCTACATAAAGTATTCGAAAATTAAATTAGTCCTAACGAATCCTTAACAATGTCGCATTTTCTGGTGCAACACTGTTTATAACCGACTTTGAATGCATGTATTTGATTGTAATGGTATTGTGCAGGGTTATTAGTAGTTCAATGCATACGAGAAAAGTCAATCTGTGAAGGCAAAGACCTATATTCCATAGGTACTTAATGCATTCTATATTTTGTATAAAATCTTTAACAGAAATAACAAATGTACTAAAATAGGACATTCCTCTTGAAAAGACCTTAGCATTACTTCGCAAACGACAGTTACAAACTAATGGTACAAAAGAATCAACAGTAAAGATAAACGGTAAGAAAGTAGATAAAGATAGCAACATTTGAAGATACCTTATATAAAAATATAGGAGAGTTGAAACCTTAATATGTTCATAAAACACGAAAGAATCCACAAAGAGATTAACAAATATATAATATTTCTAAGCAGTAAAACACTACATCTGCCTGCTGAAACTTTCATTTGTTTTAAATTGCAGCCACTCCTCCACTGAGGGAGGTGTTGCAATCATACGTTTCGGTCGATTTCCCACCCAATAATAGGACCGATTTCAGAATCGATGAATTGGCCAATAAATTGGTATGTGTCATACGGGCTTAATGCATACATTCAATATTGTGTGAAAAGCTAGATATCAGTAAAAGGTTAGTGAAAATAAAGTTCCAATTTTTTCCTGTCAAGTTCACGGACCCCCTGAAATCCAACCATGGACCCCTAAGGGGTCTGTGGACCACAGGTTAAGAACCCCTGATCTAGCTCAATGATTTCATTTTGAACATTTTCAATTGCCATTTCCATAATTTCATCTCCAAGAACAGAGTATATTTGTCTATTTTTTTCAATACTTTTAATGCAGTTATTATATTTTGTTTCACAGTTTACATTTTCTACTTCATTTAATTCATTTCTCCAAGGAAAAAATAGTAAAACCTGTTCCCTATAATAATTAACGGAATCTTGGGTTAGCCTGTACCTCCGGTATCTAATAATTGCTGATCGTTTTGTAGTTCTGTATTCATTAGCAGTGTCATTTTCATCTCTATCATCATTCTCATGCACCTCAAAATTGTACAATTTTCTAGAATAATTGGAGGCAAAATCAGCAAGGCAAATGTTTTCCATATTTTTTGGTCTTGTACTATATTTTTTCATAATATCTGACATGAGTATATCTTTTGAATTATTGCCAAGTTTCTTTAATTCTTTTTAAGAAAGTTTGCGTCCTTTTTAGGGAACTCCTAACTGCCAAAATATAGTCTTCTTCTTTAAGGTTCAGTTTTGCTCAGATATCACAGAAAGGAAGAAATTGTTGTTTTTTATAAAGGAATTGCATTAGATTTCTTTTTTTTTTCAAAGATTCCTTTGTCATCACTTTTATCCTCTTTAACTAAAGGTTCAGGGTATCATTGTTCTTGGCATTACAGGGATAGGGAAGGTAAATCTGCATTTATGTCTATTTCTCTTGCCTTTGTGGCAGGTGTGGCTATGTTTATGTCGCTGAATAGCAATATATGGACTGTTGGCATCATACTCGCAGGTAATGAAATTATCGATAAATTTAACACATTCTTCAATTGCCTTTTCATTTGATGCATCATAACAGGGTGAATTTTTTAACCATAGAAAAATATGCTCGTGTGGTGAACCTTTCATTTGGAGTTCAACTCTATTGAAGCTTCCCCCTGCGGGAAGGGGGGTAGAATACTCCCGCAGCCCCTCTGCTGGTCGTAAGAGGCGACCAATGGGCGAGGAGACAACCTCGAAAAAAACCCACAGTTAACTCAGGATAGTTTCCAAACAGCATGTGGGTCTGCTGTTTGAGTTTCAGCCATAACATCCGGCTATTGGCCCGCCCGCGTGTTTGCCGTGCGTGGAGACCCGTAAGGTGGGAATGGGATGCCTGGTGGTTGAGCTCACCGGACTCCATCTGGGTTTCGGATGCTCAAGATGCGATCCGTGAGCAACACACCACTTCGGCCTCGGACTCACTGTAAACGGGACGTCGGGTGCTAGCCACACCCGATGAATCGGCTTGCCGTCACGTCTTGACGTTCCGGTCGGCGAGTGCGGAGGCTATGGGGGTCTGTGTAGGGGGGTCGAAGGTGCATGGGTTTGGCTAGCCCATGCACTGGAGATCTTACCCGAAGCAGACAACCAAGTCAGAGGCGCTATATCCTTCTGGTTAGCCCTGGCGTCTGCATCAGTTTGTGGTGTGGCGTCCCATTTGTGGCTCCGTGGTGGGTGGGGAGACCAGAGGACGAATATCCAAATCCACTTATGGCTCTTTTTACGGCCACTCAATCTTCTCCTCCTCCAAAAAGATCCCGCCCTGAAATGGGCGGGGGAGACTCAGCTGCCGGCAGTTGCCGAAAATATTTAATTGTAAAGTGTGCTAAGGAAGGAGAGACCCTGACGAAGGTGTCTCCCTTCCTAATTCACAAGGTTCTGTCTGGCTCGGTGCCAGGAAAGTTAGAGTCTGTAAAGAAACTGAGAGATGGTACCCTGCTTATAGAAACATCTGATGATAAGCAGAGCCAGAAGTTGCTGTCGATGACAACTCTGCATGACATCCCAGTGAGAGTTGAGACGCATAAGACCTTAAATACATGTCGTGGCGTTATATCATGCTACGACCTTCTCTATGTCGACGTCGAGGAGATAACGAAGGAGATGGCTCCCCAAGGAGTCATCTCCTGTCGTAGACTGACGACGAAACGGAACGGTGAGACGATAAATACGACCTCTGTTGTGCTCACGTTCGCGTTCGACAAACTGCCAGAGAAGGTGTTCGTTGGATACGAATCATGTCCTGTGAGGCCATTTATCCCTAGCCCCATGCGCTGCTTCCAGTGCCAGTCCTTCGGGCACACTGCACTACGGTGCAAGGGCAAGCCCACCTGCCCAAAATGTGCGAAGGAGAAGCACGATGAGGAGCCCTGTGCCAGCCCTGCTCTTTGTGGCAATTGTGAGGGACCGCATCCGGTCTACTCACGAGATTGCCCTAAGCTGCAGGAGGAAAAAAAGATCATGGAGATCAAGGTGACGGAGAAGATCCCGTACCTCGAGGCTAGGAAGAAATACAGGACAATGGTTGCTCCAACGTTTTCAAGGTCTTTTGCGTCAGTGGCAGCAACTTCTGTGAAGAAGGTTACCACCAGCACGCAGACGGAAACCCTGGTACCGAAGACAAAAGAGACAAAGAAGAAGGAAAGGAACGTAGAAAAGAAGCCCTCCAAAAGGGAAGTCGCTGTGGAGAAATCCAGCAACGTGGTGTCCCAGACTGCACCACCAAAAAATCAGTCTGCAAAAGTTGTAAGGCGCAGTAGGAGTGATGTCACTCCACTGCCTTCACCTTCTCGAGACCATCATGTGGCCAACGAGGAAGGGATGGATCAGACTGCACCACTAAAGGGTCAGTCTGAGAAGGTCCCATGTCGCAGTAGGAGTGCTGTCACTCCACTGCATTCACCTCCTCGAGATCCACATGTGGCTAACGAGGAGGATATGGAGGAGGACCAGTTGGACGAAGACCAACTGCGTACCATCCTCCTAAATCGACAGAAGGGGAGAAAGTTAAAGCTTAGTAGGTAAGCTTGTCTTCCACAGAGTAGGACAGTTTTTTAGTCTTTTCATTTTAATACAATTTTATTTATTTATATTTTTAAGATATTTAATATTTTAACCAACCCAACAAAGATGTTTGCCATTCAATGGAACATGAATGGTTATTTTAAAAGACGAGAGGAGTTGAAGCTCCTTATACAGGACTTCAACCCTTGTTTAATTTTTTTACAGGAAACACTTTAAAGCCAGTGACACACCACAGTTAAAGGGCTACACCTTGTACCGCGAGGACGACCTTAGCGGAGAGCGGGCTCAAGGCGGAGTTGCGGTGGCCATTCGGGAGACCCTTTACACCTCTCGGGTGGACCTGCGCTCCCCCTTGCAAGCTGTAGCGGTCAGAGTTGCCCTTCCGGAGACGATTACATTTTGTAATGTGTATCTCCCGGAACGGGCACCGGTGACGGAGGAAACATTGGTGGAGCTGATTCAACAACTGCCCAAACCGTTCCTTCTACTAGGAGATTTTAACGCACACAGTCCCCTATGGGGCGATGAAGGGAGAGATTTTAATCGGCGTGGTCGTCTACTGGAGAAAATTTTAACGAATTTTAACTTGATTTTAATAAACAAAAATGAAAAGACACGTTTTAACTCTTTTACAGGGGAATACTCTGCAATAGATTTATTAATCTGCAGCAGTAGGGTTGCCCCTCATTTTAAACTTAAGTCCCATAATGACCTCTGTGGAAGTGATCACTTTCCCCTTCTTATCCAAAAAAGCGGTTTTAACCCAGATTTTACTGTCCCCCAGAAATGGCTTCTGAAGAAAGCCAACTGGGAAGTTTTTAATGAAAATTTTAAATTTATGTACGAGCCTACTCGAAGCGCCAACGCAAATGTAGTGGCCCTCACCACGGCCATTATACGAGCAGCAGAACAGAGCATTCCGCTCTCTTCAGGCAGGCCACGTCGTCCACCAGTGCCTTGGTGGAACGATGATTGTGCTGCAGCTATCAAAAAGCGAAAGAAGGCCCTACGGATATTTAATAAACATCCCACGAGTAGGAATCTCGAGGCTTTTCGCAAACTACGTGCGAAAGCCCGCCAGGTAGTGGGTGATGCTAAGCGTAAATCCTGGATGGACTATGTCACATCCATAAACTCGCGCACACCAGTTGCACAGATATGGAGGAAAGTGAAGCGAATTGCAGGCGTATTTCACTCTTCCACAACGCCATCTGTGGAAGTGAATGGGGTCATAGCGATGCAACCCGTGGATGTCGCAGAGGCATTTGGGGAGCATTATGCCCAAATTAGTAGCTCAGCCAATTACGACCAGACATTCGTGACAATCAAATGTCGCGAGGAGGGAGCAGCAGCTCCTATTCGTCCGGGTCGATTTTCTGCTAGCTACAATGAGCCCTTTACGCCGTGGGAGCTCCAATCAGCCATTGCTGACCTGAGGGACAGTGCTCCAGGTGCGGATGGTATCCACAACGCATTTCTGAGGCGAGTTCCCCAGGAAAGAATGGAAGAGATGCTTTACACTTTCAACCGTGTATGGAAGGATGGAGCATTCCCAGATTCTTGGCGGGAGTCGGTAGTGATCCCTATTCCCAAGCAGGGAAAAGACAAATCTGTCCTGGGAAACTACCGACCAATCTCTCTTACTTCATGTCTGTGCAAGCTGATGGAGAGAATGGTTAATAGACGTCTAGTTTGGTGTCTTGAGGGGCGTAACCTTCTCTCTAATATCCAGTGTGGTTTTCGGAGGCACAGGAGTACAATCGACCATCTTGTTCGGATAGACTCCTTCATCAAAGTGGCTTTTCTTCGAGGACAACATGTCTTAGGCATTTTCTTTGACTTGGAGAAAGCCTACGACACTACCTGGCGTTTTAAGATTTTAAAAACTTTGCGTAAATGGGGTTTTAAAGGTAATTTATTGACTTTTATAAAAAATTTTTTAACAGATCGAACTTTTAAAGTAAGGGTGGGTAACAGCTTTTCCAGTTCTTATGCCCAAGAGAATGGTATTCCACAGGGATCTGTATTAAGCGTCACGTTATTTGCAATCGCCATAAACGACGTGGTGTCCTGCATCTCATCACCAGTCGAAGCCTCTCTCTTTGTGGACGACCTGGGAATATTCTGTCGGTCGTCCAAGCTCTCTACTTCAGTGAGGCAATTGCAAATGACGCTTCAACGATTGTGGAAGTGGTCTATTATGAACGGCTTTCGTTTCTCTGTCGAGAAGACTTGTTGTGTCCACTTTCACCGGCGCCGTGGTATTTTCCCCCAACCTACATTACGGTTGGGAAACCACGTTCTAAATTTTGTGGAATCCGTTCGCTTTCTTGGAATGCACTTAGACCGTCGACTCGACTGGAGGGCTCATATTAAAAAAATAAAATTGAAGGTACAGTCTTCCATGAATATTTTAAAAGTTCTAACAAACCAGTCCTGGGGAGCAGACCGCACGTCAATGCTCCTCCTTTACAGGGCATCGATGAGGTCTAAACTCGACTATGGCTGTTTTATTTATGGTGCGACACGACCATCGTATTTGCGTCCGCTGACATCGTTGCACAATGCAGGCCTGAGAATGGCAACTGGGGCATTTAGAACTAGCCCTATCGTCAGCATTTATAGCGATGCTGGCGAACCACCTCTAGAGATCAGGAGAACTGCCCTGATGTGCAACTATGTCAGCAAACTTATGGCGCTTCCGTCGCACCCGTGTTTTAAAATAGTTTTTAACCATAATTTATTGAATGTTTTTAACATGAGACCACGTGCAACTAAGCCGCTGTGTGTTCGATTTTATAATTTTATAGAGAACATTGATTTTACACTCCCTACTGTGTCCAGAATATGCCCCTCTCGCGTTCCTCCATGGCACATCCCTCGGCCGGACATCTCTTTCGTAATAGCAGGTAGATCGAAAGAAGATTCAGTCCCTGCCGAGCTCAGGTCCTCCTTTGCCGAGGTCCTACACCAATGTCCGGACTCCGAAGTCATCTTTACAGACGGGTCAAAGTCCGAGACAGAGTGTGCCTGTGCTTTTGTCACCTCGCACAGATCCTTTGGGGCTAAGCTACATCCAATTTGTAGCGTATATACAGCGGAGCTTACAGCCATAAAGCTCGCCCTGGATGGCATTGATTGTCATGACAATCCGATCCTGGTTTGCTCCGACTCAATGAGTGCACTGAAAGCCATTGCCTGCTACGATCCTGTACACCCGATAGTGAAGGCTGTACAAATCTCTTTGACTCACCTTAAGGAAAGAGGGACCCATGTTAAATTCATGTGGGTCCCCGGCCACGTAGGAATAGCAGGCAATGAGGCTGCTTATAAAGCAGCCAAGGAAGCTCTAGGCAAACCCGAGATCGATAGGGATGCCGTCGTCTCGGGAGACCTACGGGCCGCTTTCAGGAGCTCTACTCTGAAGGATTGGCACCTTTCATGGCATTCTATGAAGGAGAACAAGCTGCGTCTGATCAAGAATGACACAAGGCACTGGGCGTCCTCTGTCAGAAACAGTAGAAGAGAGGAGGTAGTCCTCACTCGGTTGAGGATTGGGCATAGTGCCCTGACACATTCGTACCTGTTCTCCATCCCTCGGGTACCACCTCAATGCGAGGATTGCCACTCTCTAGTCACTGTAAGACACCTTCTGACAGACTGTCGTAAGTACTCTGATCTGCGCAGCAAATACCTTATCACTGGTGATTTAGACGACATCCTTGGCGACAATTCCTCAAGGGTAGATAGAGTTTTATCCTTCCTGAAGGAGGCTGGCCTCTTTCACAGGTTTTAAACATTGACTCCAGTATTCATTACCGTGATTACCTTGTTCAAGTATCATTGAATTTTAAATTTATACGTGACATTCTAGTTAAAAAATGAAATGTAATAATATACTGTACTGTAAGGTGCTAAATGACCTTAGCTGTCGATGCACCTACAAAATCCCAATCCTACTACTATCTATTGAAGCTATCTTCAATCAAATGATTTCCGAAAATACTTTTATTTGTTTTTAAAACCTCGTAAATTTGTTAATTTTGTAATCAAAATAACGAGCACATGTGACTGGATCATTCCTAATAAGTTCATTTTTTCTTTTTCATGTAATTTGTATACCTCTTCTAGAGTAATATTCTTATGTTCCTTTAATTTAAACAAAGATTTAATGAGTTCTGGCAAATTTTTTTCTCCTGCAGGTAATGTTAAAAAGATAGTCGGTTTTCCAAGTTGCCTTATCATTGCCAGTAGCTCTTTTATCTTAGCTTCCCAAAAACTTGGAGAAGAACGAATTTGTTTCAAAATTTTATAGCCATCATCAATTTTTATTAAATTTGTAATAAAATCCTGATTCAGAACATCTGTAGCTGAGATACCATCAGTTTGCTTCCTTTTTCTAAGACTCACGTTTATACTGGCAAGGCAAGATTTCTCCAATTTTTTCTTTGCCATGTACAATATTCGAGTTGGCATACAGGATCTACGATCGCTTCTTCTACTTTCTGACTTGGCTCTATCACCGTATGATACTCTGATGTGACTTGCTATGTTTAAACTATACCCTCGAAATGTGGTAGGAAAACATAATTCATCTAAATCTTCTATAACATGGCATGGAACAGGCTTCTTGTCTTGACCTGAGGCAATAATTTGTATATTTTCTTTAATCTGAATATTTCTGTCCATAACCATAACTTCCTCATCTATTTCTAAATTTTCATGGAAATTATTAGAATCATCAAATTCAATAGGACAACTTTCAAGACAATCACCACCTTCAGTATTACAAGTGTTTTTATCCCCTTTTGTCAGATCTTCATTCTTGCAATGGTCCATATCAGTTTCTTCGACAGTGAAATCAATTTCTTCATCATATTTATGCTCATATTTCTCAAAATATTTGTGATTGATTTGGATGCTGTACTTTCTATAAAGTGGAGTGGTTGTTAAGTACTTAAGAGCTTCACGAACAGCAGCTGGGGGTCGATCATGTAACTCGGTGAGAACTAGATTTCACGTGAAATCCGCCATCTTTTTTCGTTATCACCTGAGAGCAAAACAGTGCGATCACGTAACTTTCAGTTGTCGATGTCACCTGAAAGCGATAGTGAGGTCTTTACGCCAGTGAAAACAAGGTGATAAGTAGTTATCACTGGAAAACATGGAGTGTCACTTGCTTTTGGCCGTCGTTCATGAGGAAGAAGAACGAAGAAGACGTCAGGTAAGGGTGATGAGGAGGAGAATACGAGACCATCACAATCCGTACGACATTCTTGATGAGGATTTTGTGAAATTATATCGGTTCCCAAAAGAAGCCGTATGAGATATTGTCGAGGAGATTGCTGAAGTGATGCCGGCTACACGAAGATGCACCACAATACCCACTCATATCCGTGTAAATACAAGCAGGGTTTTAATCTTATAAAAATTAATAGTAGGCTCGAATAATTGTAAGTAATATTTGTATGTTGGCAGTACAATTTTATAGTATAATATAGACAGTCAGTGAAGAAAGTTTTCCTTTATCGATGTTCGCCCTTTCAGCAAAACCGCCTGCTATAGATTCTATAAATATATGATGATACTAACATCTTATGTATCTATACCTTCTGTAAGAGTTATTAGAATATTGATTTCCATTGTGGAATTTTGTTAAACTTTTCGATTTTACTAACTTCCTTTAGTACGTTTCTTTGGATTGCTGTTTATGTAAAACATTTTAAGTGGTTAATTAAGTGCGTTAATAGCAGTCATTAAAGTATTTCGCTACCAGGGATATCTGTTTCTTAGGATTTCCATTTATGTCAACTTTTCTGTCAATTTCTTTTTTATTGACTACCAGTGATATCTGTTCTATGAAAAAATTCGGCAGTCAGTGAATTGCTGGAATTTTAGATCTACCGTTAATTTGTTGGATTAACGCTAATATTACTGTAAATCATTAATATAAGCCTGGATTATATAACGGCAGCAATAATAAAAATCATATGGTCACTCTTTATTCATAGCGACAAATATACAAATTGACTTTCTTAAGTTATAGAAATGAAATACCTAAATAGCAGTGGATATCACACAATGAGGTCATTACTTTCCACATGCATGCATTTCTATCACTCTACTAACACAAGTGTTGTATGCAAAATGAAGTCATGAAATTAAATGGGCTTCAATTACATTACTGTTCATACTATCCCTTACATTATGCTTATGCAGCAAGTAAAACTTGAATCTCTTTTGGATAAACAATGTTTTGATTTAGTATTCTCATTAAATTTTATTAATAATATTAATGAATGATCATATCTTTTTATGCATGCAACATTCAAATCAAGAAATAAGTATTCATAAAGCAGCATACCAAATATTAATACTTCTCCTCTTATGTAAAAATGTTCATAATAAATTAGGAGCTACCCATGGGCAATATTATTTTTTCATCTTCTGGAGCAGTGTTTTCTTGATAAATCAGGGATTCACCAATGCCTATCTAGCTATATAGATTAATTTTCACATACACCTTCCCCACAGTTATGTAATATTACATTTGTGTTCATTATGTAATCCCAATAATGGAATTTAAATTGGTCAGCAGTCTCATCAAAACAAGATTAGCTCCCTACCTTAGCAAACTATTCTATTATAATGCTGAAACTACTATGGAAGCAGATATTGAAAATGAGAGGAAGGCTGTCTTATAATTTCAATGTCCTTAAAAAGTATTTATGCATGAGAATTCATTGTCTGTAGGTGTTGGCAACATTGAATTTCTTGGCTTGTGGCAGCTACCAAAGAAGAATTTGTCAGGATTTTCTCCATGCTCTTTGCCAATCTTCTATAAGTTACTGTATAGCCTACACATGTAATGCAGTTACACGGAAACTACTCGATAAATGGATTAAATTTCCAAAATTGGTTCTAGAAATTCAAAGAATAAAAGAGAGGTATGTTTCAAACAGTTGTCTATGGTAAATATCGTAGTAACAGCATACGTCTACATTATTGTTATCATCATAATTGAAGATTTATGGAGAAAACTAACATGCCTGGGGTGATTGGTGCTATTGATGGTACCCATGTTGCCATTGTGCCACCCAATGGTGAAAGGGAGCACCATTATTTAAATAGGAAACATTTTCACAGCAAAAAAGTCCAAATTGTGAGTAGGAGTAATACTAAGCTTCCCATATTTAAGTGACCTCTTTCATGTTTCTAAAGAATTGAATTTCAATGTTTAGGTATGTGACTTTGATCTAAAAATATTAGCATTGAATGCCAGGCATGGTGGACGAACACATGATGCACATATTTGGAGATGCAGTCTATTGAAAGGATACTTGCATCAGCAGTATTTGGCAGGAGAAAGAAGTAAATGGCTAATAGGTACCTATCTTTAAACTCTTCCATTCTATTCGTGTATCTATATAATAAAGTGCTAATGTCATGATATATATATATATATATATATGTATATGTATGTGTGTGTGTGTGTAAACAAACCTCTAACATAAGCACGACTAGTACTTTCACCTGGCTTAAGTGATAAAGCATTTCTTATTGTGTCATCGCGTTTACATGGACCATATTTTGCGATTGAAACTATTGGATGACTTTACCTGTAAATTAAAGAAATTACCTATCTTCCTTTTTCCAATATTTGCTTTCGAGGTGTTAAGTGTCCAGTAACAATGACAAGAGAAAATGAAATAACCAATTTGGATGAATTTTGTTGTATGAAATAACCGCTAAAGAAGATTTATTTAAAAAATTTCATTGATAATCTAAATAAACGGTTGCATTGATTATTATATAAAAAAAAAGTTCATAAAATTCAATATAAAGTAACAAAGAAAATTAAAAAATAAACGTTTGCAATCAATTACTGTGTAGCATTAATTTCCTCTCTAATATGACTTTTAAAATGCAGATTTCTGACCGACTTCGCATAATAAACTGTCAGTATGCGCACACAGCTGTGCCCTCAGCGAGATTCTAACCTGCGACCTTACCTTTGTGTACCTGGAAAATGCATTACTATATTTAAATGTGAATTATTGAGATAAGCATTTTAACAGACTCCTTAATTTTTTATAAATTAATTGAAAAACCAGCGCAAATGTTGTGCGGGGTCGGCTAGTAAACAAATAAAAAGGAACAATCCCAATCTCTAGGGGACTCTGGATATCCAAACGAACCTTGGCTTATTACTCCAATATCTAATGCTGAGCCAAACACTCCAGAAGCCCGCTTCAACAGCACTCACATGACTGCAAGAAACTGTGTTGAATGCTGCATAGGTGTTTTGAAGGGCTGGTTTAGGTGCTTGAGGAGAGATCGTACTCTCCACTATACACCTGAACGAGCAGGTAGTGTTTTTATAAAGAACTGATATTATAAATGAACCAGAGAATACAAATGTAATCTTAAATTACAGGATACATCATAAACACTTGTGCAGTTTTACACAACATGACTCTGCATTATCGAGTGCCATTACCTGAAAACATCCAGCCAGAAGCTGAGGAAATGAACGTGGTTGCTGATGGAGATATTAATGCTACAAGAGAGGGCAATAATGTTAGGAGAGGGATAATAAATAATCACTTTCATTAATTTAAAATAATTTATTTTGCCAAATAATTTGTTATTACTTCAATTAGGCTTTCCAAGGCCTTGGTCCTCCTCTCATTTCTCTCTCTCTCTCTAGCTTCCTGCCTTACCTTCCTCTCCTCTTCTGTCTCTTTCAGAGGTACTAACTTCTCATCCAGAGCCTCTCTAGAGCCTATCTTCTTCTACCTTAAGCCTCCTCTCTTCCAATTCTAATTTTCCACTTTCCATTCTAACCCTCTTCTCCTCCACCTCCACTAGGTCACTAAAGTGACCAATTCTCCTCTGAAATTTTAAATTAAACTACATCAATTTTTTTATCCAATGTAAATCAATATAGCACCTGCATTATATAGTAAGTACAATTTTTGAAATAACAACCATTGAATTTAAACTATTAACTTAAAAATACAGTATATAAACCAAATAACATAAGCTATTTTTGGCTGGCTCGAGGTCTGCTTGGGTTGTTCCACAGTCTCTGTTATTCTTTCACAAACTGTAACCTATACATAGCATTCAATATTTAATTATAAAAATTTACTCCAAACAGTAATTTAATTAGAATGATAATACTATAATAAAAATTACATCACACAAAGGCTCTCGCTGGTGGAAGGTAGAATTGGAAGTATCTCCATCACCTGTTATACATAACATACGAGCAAATATTAGAAATCATTTATATTTCGAAAATTGTCGTTTCATAATAACTGTATCCTAACCTTCAGCAGAAAATAAATAATTACAGTTTTTAACAAGAACTGATTTTAAATTATTTAAAACCATAAGATAAATAGATAATGAACATAATCTTATAATAAGTATCAAATAGTGCTAACCATTTCCTCTTCTGCAGGTATAATCTGAAGAGGAAGATCCACAAATCCTCCTGCTTCAGTTATATTTCTATCTCCCTCCAAATTTTCAGGGCCTACCCCTGCGGGAAGGGGAGTAGAATACTCCCGCAGCCCCTCTGCTGGTCGTAAGAGGCGACCAATGGGCAAGGAGACAACCTCGTAAAAAAACCCACAGTTAACTCGGTAGTTTCCAAACAGCATGTGGGTCTGCTGTTTGAGTTTTTGCCATAACATCCGGCCTGGTGGTTGAGCTCACCGGACCTCATCTGGGTTTCGGATGCTCAAGATGCGATCCGTGAGCAACACACCACTTCGGCCTCGGACTCAGTGTAAACGGGACGTCGGGTGCTAGCCACACCCGACAAATCGGCTTGCCGTCGCGTCTTGATGTTCCGGTTGGCGAGTGCGGAGGCTATGGGGGTCTGTGTAGGGGGGTCAAAGGTGCATGGGTTTGGAGGGCCCTTGCACTGGAGATCTTACCCGAAGCAGACAACCTAGTCAGAGGCGCTATATCCTGCTGGTTAGCCCTGGCGTCTGCATCAGTTTGTGGTGCGGCATCCCATTTGTGGCTCCGTGGTGGGTGGGGAGACCAGAGGATGAATACTTAAATCCTAATTATGGCGGAAAACTTTCCTCCACTTAAAAGATCCCATCCGGAAACGGGCGGGGGAAGAACCCGTCCAGAAACGGATGGGGGAGATAAAGTGCAGAAATGCAATAAATATTTGGTAATGAAACGTGAAACAGAAGGTGAGACCTTTACCAAAGTGTCTCCCTTCTTGATTTGCAATGCTCTGTCGTCTCAGGTACCGGGTCCTCTTCAATCAGTGAAGAAATTGAGAGACGGTACAGACATGCACTGAATTACAGAGTGCAAAGATACTGGGAATAAAGATGCTGAAGGACATGCCAGTCTCAGTAGAGCCGCATAAAATACTCAACACCTGCCGGGGGGTCATAACCAACTATGATCTTCTCTATGTAGATATCGAGGAGTGTAAGCGAGAGATGGCTCCTCAGGGGGTCATCGATTGCAGGAGACTTACAATAAAGAGGAACGGTGAGGTCATAAATTCTACCTCTATGGTCCTCACTTTCTGCCTCGATAAGCTGCCGGAGAGGGTCAGAGTTGGTTATGAGGTCTGCCCAGTTCGACCATACATCCCAAGTCCTCTGCGCTGCTTCAATTGCCAAATGTTTGGCCATACTGCTCCACGGTGCAAGAGCAAAGCGATCTGCCCCCGGTGTAACTGGGAAAAGCACGACGATGAAGCATGCAAGGAGGCCTTGCCTTGTGTAAACTGCAAAGGGCCACACCCGGCATTCTCACGAGACTGTGCGAAACTGCGTATTTTCAATAAATACCCCACAGGGACAAATCTTGCAGCATTCCGGCGACTGAGCACCAAAGCTCGACAGGTAGTGAAAAATGCCAAGAAGGAATCATGGATGAACTATGTCTCATCCATTAACCATCACACCTATAACACAAGTCTGGACAAGGTCAAGAGAATCTCAGGCACCCATCAACAATCACATATTAGTGCATTAAATTTTGATGGGCAATTAATAAAGTCTGCTGCAAAAATTCCAGACGTTATGGGAAAGTATTACGCTGAAATGAGCAGCACAAGCAAGTACCCTGTCTTGTTTCAGGTAATAAAGAAAGAAACGGAAACAAGGTATCTAAACTTTAACCCAGGGAGTAAAAGGGATCTCTACAATGACCCTTTTTCTCTCCGGGAATTGGAGTAGGCAATGAGAGAGTCCAAGGATACCTCACCAGGTGTTGATGAGGTGCACCACACCTTTTTAAAACACCTGCCTGACAAGGCGAAGGGGGAGCTTCTGATGACTGTCAACCAACTTTGGGAAGAAAGGCTTTTTCCCGATGAGTGGCGGGAATCCCTGATTATACCCACCCCAAAACAGGGAATGGATAGGTCCTTACCAGGTGGTTACCGTCCCATCTCTCTAACGAGTTGCTTATGCAAACTGTTAGAGAGAATGGTTAACCGACGGTTATATTGGTGCTTGGAAAGCCGTAAGCTCTTATCGAACATCCAGTGCGGCTTCAGGCGAAACAGGTCTACGATCGACCACTTGGTGAGGACTGAAAACTTCATCCAGGAGGCCTTTCTTCTTCGCCAACATGTCATGGCAGTCTTTTTCGATTTGGAAAAAGCATATGACACGACATGGCGATATAAAATTTTAAGTAAACTGCACGAGTGGGGTTTCAGAGGAAATCTTCCCCCTTTCATTAAAAACTTTTTAACCAATCGAACGGCTAGGGTACGGATAGGAACTGACCTATCTAGACCCTTTACCATAGAAAACGGAGTTCCACAGGGATCAGTTTTAAGCGTGACCCTGTTTGCCGTAGCGATAAACGATATAGTAAGCTGTATCAAGACTCCAATAGAGGCATCTCTCTTTGTAGATGATCTGGCAATTTTCTGCAGGTCATCCCACTAGTCTACTGCAACAAGACAGATACAGCTTACTATCAATCGTTTAGGCAAATGGGCACAGGAAAATGGTTTTCGTTTTTCCAACAAGACTACCAAAACCTCCGTTTTTACAGGGTGAGAGGAATCTTCCCTCATCCTGTTTTAAAACTAGGGGGCAATAGATTAGATCCCATGGAAACAATCCGTTTTCTTGGTATGGTTTTATACAGAAGACTGAATTGGCGGAGCCACATAAGTACTTTAAAAGATAAGTGTTTTAAAGTTCTAAACATTTGAAGGTTTTTAATGAACTCGTCATGGGGTACCGACTGTACTACAATGCTCACTCTTTACCGAGCATTGGTAAGGTCCAAAATGGACTATGGATCCTTCATATACGCCTCATCACGAGCTTCGTATTTGTGCCCTTTGACATCCGTACACAATTCTGCTCTGAGGCTGGCTACTGGTGCTTTCAGGACCAGCCCCATTCCCAGTATTTACTGTGAATCGGGAGAGCCACCCTTAGAGATGCGAAGAAAGCTTTTAATGTGTACGTATGTTTAAAAAATTTTAGCATTAAAAAACCACCCATGTTTTAACTTGATTTTTAAACCACGTTTTAAAGAACTTTTTAGTAGACGACAAAGAGCAACTTTACCCTTAGGTATTCGTTTTCACAATTTTATCGAGGGTGAAAACCTACAACTTCCGGAAGTCCTTCCTGGAGGCTTCCATAAGTCTTCTCCGTGGCAGGTGCCAGTCCCAACGTGCCTGACTCAATTGTCCAGATTTTCAAAAGCCGAAACGGAAACACTATTGTTTAAATTGAAATTTCAAGAAATAATGACAGAGTATCAACAATATATTCACATCTATACAGATGGTTCAAAATCGGTGGATGGCTGCTGAAGTGCTTTTACATCCACAGTACGTGGCACTCGGGCTTTTAAATTGAATCCCCTCTGCGGAACTAATCGCGTTCCAAATATAGAGGTATCCGTCAAATTTTAAACATGAGAGGCACTCTCTCTGATCTTTTAACAGACGACCCTCTTAAAATTGACACTATTTTGAAATTCCTATGGTTAACGAATCTTTTCGGCACTCTTTGAACAAACTTAATTTCCGTTTTTATCTTATGCCTTTTATTATATATTTAATTTATTGATTTTATAAATTCATTTTATCCTATTTTACCTTATTTATTTTTGTGTACCTTTTTAACACTTATTTATTGTATTTAACCTGCAAGGTACGTTTTTGATTTGGGACGGTGCAAAATGACCATAGCTGTCGAAGCACCTTATTAACAAATACTACTACTACTACTACCAGCCCCTGCTAGCCGAAAATGATTCATTCCCTCCCAATTCCTAATTAATTTCTTTGAACAAGCTTCTAGCCTTGTCCATAACCACTGCCTGTGTTACAGGAATGTTATTTTGGTTTAAATCATCTATCCACAGCACTGATAACTTCTCCATTATCTCACTCCTTGAATAAGTTGTTCTAGAAACACATTAACAATTGCTGTATGTGATTGCTTGATTTTCTCAGCATTATTCATAATGGTCGTAACAGAGAAGATGCTAAGTTTAAGGCCTTGCACACCTCTGAACGCCGCTCACCAGTATCCATACGATGAATAACGTCCAGTTCAGGGGCGGTCGCAGCCTTCGATTATGAGGGGGGTCATCGAGCAGAAAGCGGGGGGGGCGAAAGTAGAGAAAAAGTTTCAATCTGCTTCTGGACATAAGCTTTTTAATATCTTTATATATGTATGATGTATCAATATGTCTCCCACTAAAAAGAGCTGTCAATCAAAAATTCAGCAGCCAAACAGCAAACAGTTTTTGCCTGCCTCTACTGCACCTTGGTGATACTGATTTCTTCCGTGTGCAACAAGGATGCCATTCTCGCCTAACATATCATCAAATTTCAAGAGGGGCTCCCTCACCAATTCCCGAAGTGGATTTACTTTATGCCACCCGCCCCCACTGTCAGAAGTGAAGAGAACACAATATTTGCAGTACGAGCCTTGATCCTTGTGAGAGAGGACGAGCCAGTGAAATTTCTCAAGATGAGAGCGTTGCGCGTACTTTTTTGTTTCTTTACCCTTCTTTGTCACAACGCAGTGGGGGAAGACGTAGCCGGGCGGTGGTGTCCATGGATGCTCAATAAGCGTGCACTTTGTTAGATCGTCGATTTCTGAAACCTTGCCTACATAAAATCCTATGTCCGACGCAAAGGCAGATTCGCTCGGTGGTGTGATAATTTGTGCTGATTCCTTCACATTCTCCTGCATTTGACGTGAACTGCCTTGTGCCGGTTCACATTTTTACTTCGAGGATGGCGTTTCACCGTTATCTGAAGCTCCACTGAAGCCTCACTTTGTTTCGATTTCTTCATGAAAAAGCTGTCAATTGTTGTGATCGATTTTCTCTTAGAATCGTGTCTTCCACCTGTTCCTCCACCTCCACGACTCGACTCAGACTCACACCCTGAATTAGTATCCTGCACCATACACAGAAATTAATGTTACGGTAAGAAGAGGGTGACAAAGTTCCCGCACCAAGGCCAAAAGCAAAAAATAACATTCATATCATCACATATTAGAGACATACAGATATTCGATAGCAACTAGCTAGCAACTCACTATTGGTCGACAACAGAGCTGAAAATTCCATATGATTGACAATCTCCACCACCAAAATCTACTCTGCGCGTGGGTCATGTGAACAATCCGCAACAATAGCAGGCCTTCGAGCGGCTCAAGCCAACAGCTCCACAGACAGGGAGCGGGGAAGCGAGGCAGTGGAGGGGGAGTGCTGGTCTTGGTTAGGCGCCTGCTGGGGTGGCGGCGGCGCACGGGCGAGTGGGTTGTGACGTGTCCATGTCGGCCTGAGCGTAAGCTCCGCTGGGCTCACTGTGTTTTTGAGTTCGCTTAAAAAAACCTTTCTTTCGCTTTGTTATCTTTGCGAGAAAGGTCTTTCGGGGGGGGGGGTCATGACCCCCCCCCCCCCCTGCGACCGCCCCTGGTCCAGTTTCACTTCAATCGTTAGAGATTTGCGGCTTTTTTAACAAGTGCAGGCACAGATTCACCACTCCGCTTAGAAGACATGGGTGCACAATTTATTTAAAGTAATAAGGCACTAATGAACACAAGAAAGTATTAAAATTTAAGGCACAGCTCACAACACGTGCACACTAGCGGACGAGAAGTAAGTAAATGACGCCGACACTACCGTCGCATAGGTATCTATTTCCTCTGCTGCGTTTACGCTTGCATTTTCAAATTTTCTTTTTATATACAGAGTGATTCTAAAGTAGCTTTACAACTTTCGATGGAAGTATATTTTTATAGATAGACGATACAAGCTGCTTTAAAACGTAACATTGTAGCAAAACACATCAAGCCTGCCAGTCGTAATTCTATATATCACCACCATAAGCGATTCTGTTTTGCTGCAATCTCATGTTTTAAAATAGTAAATTATGCCTATTAATAAAAATATACATTCATTCAAAGTTGTCAAGCTACTTTTGAATCACCATGTATTTAAAAAAAATTTTTTTTGATTTTTTCTTTATAATTTTAAAAGGGCGTTAATGTGAAACGGCGTAAAATAAAGCATCGTAAATCGAGGCCTACCTGTACTACTTTCCTAACTTATTGTTAGACTGAATTCCGTTAAACATGATTTGCTCAACCCAGAATAATTTCCAACTTTTTTTTTTTTTTAAACCAATTAATTTGGTCAATCATTTTGGGTGATAACTCAAGGGTTATGGATCAGATGTAAGTAGGATCATATCACCACGTCTTTCACTATACATGACCTTTACATCAGTAGGAGCTTTCATTATAAGCCTGGTGAGGGAGAGAATGCGACCAGTTCTCCAATTGAAGGGGAGTTGTTCTTCTGCTTGTATGGACAGATCAACTGCATTAACTTGTATTTCTGTAGGTAATTCATGACATGTGTCTAGTTGCGTAAAAGTTTGGTGTTTTAGACATACCGGACCCTACGTCATTGGTATTTTAATAACCTTAGTCCATCTATTGAATGATATCGGTGGTGAGAAGGGGGATAAGTACTGAGATGTCTGTCCATACCAATCTTGTATTCTTCCAGGAAGAGTGCAGACTTGCACAACACAATCGGTGATTGCTGTTGTCCTCCAAAGATAGAATAATATTGTACTGTGTAATGAGCTACAAGCTCGACTTCACCCGGGTGGTGGATTAGGGCAAGGTTTCTGGCAGTCCATCCGCATGTCTCGTGATCGTCGAGAAATTCGCCACATCACAATATCCATGGTTATCAAACCAACAATAGAAATACATAAAGGGGCTAATGGCATATTGGTATGGGCTTCGTATTGATTACTATACCAAATAGGAAATGTTACATTGACTTCCTGGCTTTTTGCTACAGGTATTGATCCAAGGGCAATCATAGGCACTTTTGATTTCAGACAAGGTAATTTATTGCGACATTTCCAACATATCCAAGTCCCTAAAATTCCTAATACAGTAAGACACATCCAATTACCTAATGTTTGACCATAAAATGACCATGGTGAGTTCATTCTTTCTATTTGCTCCCCTAATCTTTTTGACAATTCCGCTTGTTGTTTTGTTAAACTAGAAAATTTAACTTCTTGCTTACCCAATAACGTTTGTAAATCATCGGTATCTGAAGCGAGAGCCTCTAGTAGCGCCGAATCACCAAGTTGTGAAACCCACAGTTCTTTATTAAAGGCTGGTGCAGGTGTATTTGGGGGCCAGGGCTCAAGCGTGAAATTGTCACTGAATATGGAGTCTGGATAGAACAATGATTTGTTAAATTGTGTAGATCCAAAGTTGTTTTGGAAAGGAACCAATCGTCGTCCGCCAGCTAAATATAAAGTACAATGTGAAGAGACTTGAACTAACTGAACATGGTGAAGCAACACTGTACTTGTGTGTTTATGGTTACCTGTGCATGACAGACTTGAAGCTGTATCAGTACCATTATTGCTGAACAACCAAGTATTATTAGATACATAAGACACGTAATTCTGCTCAACTGGATCAAAATCCCACTCGAACGTGGCTGAACCCAACGTGCAGGCGAATCGTGAGTGTTTGTCAGGGTACAACACACAACTGTCACAAGTTCTATTGGAAGGAGTTATCCAAGTAACCCCTGCAAGACAGGAAGCAAATGGTCGTTCAAGGCATCTAGTGTACTCCAAAAGAGTCAGGGATGTAAATTCAGTAGGTTCCTCCCCTACTAACAATATGTGATCCAGTGCTTTCACTTGTAACCAGTGCTGGTTAATCCAAATGGGTGCATGTTTAATAAGATACGCTTGTAAATTTGAATAATTGCGTTCGATATAGAATTTGACCTGTACTATTAATACGGAGTTTTGAACCCATATTTTTGTAGCCTGTGTGGTGTATAATGTTGCTGGACTATATTCTGGCAGAATTCTGTACGTTGTTGGTACTACTGAGCTAAATTCCTCTATGATTCGATCCAATTCTATGGGATCTACTAGCGCAGAATGCAATACACCTGATTGTGCAACATGCATAGTAGCAGCAATATATTTCTCTTTTAAAGTCAATTGTGCCTCAAGATTTGAAATGAGACTCTGCACCTGAGTGAGTAACCCTTGGGAAAGTGCTATCGACATAGTGAGTCCTTCTAAGTTACTCACTCGACTATCCATGAGCTTTAACTGGTCAGCAACTGCATCTCGTAAGGAGTTGATTTGGCTGTTCAAGAGGGTGACTTCTTTAGTGATTTGTGTCCTAAGTGTGGTGGCTAAGCTTTCCATGTCTCGCCTCATGACAGTCAACTGAGTTTGAGTTAAGTCATTTTGCTCTTTAATGGTTTTTAGAGCGTCCTTGATCCCTTCTAAATCTTCTTCAGTAGCAACCCCCCATAGAAACTTGAGAGCTGATCCCCATGGGGCGAACAGGGCCCGCTTTACACGGTCAGATGGGATTTGACAAGTAGGAGTCGGGAATATACCCAAACCCTTTGAGTCCATAATTTTTACAATTTGAGCTCTATTGAATAGACTCTTAATTTGCTGTTCCAAAATTGAGCAAGTGTGATTGATTGTTTGTGCCCAATGTGTGCAAATTGGCCCACAATTATCAGATGTTCTCATCCTAACTGCTTCCAAAATATCATTTAGAAAGTCGGTTTTCCCAGACCGAGCGAGTGTCATTAAATCATGACCCATACAAGGATATGGTATCATTACACTATGTGTCCATTCTCCTAAAGGGGTATGTACAATTCTGCTCGTTGTAAGTGAGACTCCTAATGGACCCAGTACTCCAGGGTGAGATTGATTATTCTTCACCACAGCTATGATAACCAAAATTAACAGATTAATAATCTTCATCTTCTTAATATCTATTCTTTATTTGGTCAATTCATAATCGTCGTTACATGAAAAGCACAAGTTTAACTAAAGCTAATGTAGGGGCACAAAAAATGGTTGGCTGCGTTATCATCGTAACTTACCTCTATTTTCAGTTAAGTGTATGAACCGTTTGCTAATACAAATAAATGTTTAAAATTGATAACTTTCACCATAAATGATTTGAGTCCGACTACTTGCCATTATTTTCGTTGATAGTTAATGATCAAAATATCGCCTAATCATGTAACATATGAGTTATTGATAAGATTTATCTGTAGTAATAATACAATAATTAAAAAGTTATACTCAATTCATTTTTTACTAGACGTTCTCTGGACGTTCTTCTCAAGCATGCAATAAAGACACGAGAAACAGCTGATGATTTCTTTCTTCATGTGCGCATGCGCAGCGTCAAAATTTTCGTTGATTTGGCAACGTCTCGCAAAACAGATATCACTTGAGTGCACTCGTATCGCGTGAGAAGTGGGAAGTTTCGTGATCGCTGTTTTGCGTTTCGGGTGATACGGGTTTCGGTATCACCTCTCACTTATCACCTAACGGCAATATTACATGATCGACCCCCTGGTCCTATTGTTTCAAACGTAATCTGAGGCATGAAGAATTTGTCTTTTAAGCTTAAGCTGTATTGTACCCATATTATTAAAACTCCTTGGAAGCACTTGAAGCATATCATCAATTTCAACTGGTATATTGACAAAACTTCCCTTGAGTCCTAATTGTGGGTTTGAGAAAAATGATTTAAACCCCTCGCTTTTTTTTCTTCCTCAAATATTGGAAAATCTTCTCTACAGTTTCGCGAGAGGGGATGCCGTCGTGCCCTTGTCATTGACTCCTGTGCTTCCCCATCTCCCAATCCACGAACTTGTCACCGGTCTTATTTCACCGGCTCGACTGCGGTCTGTGCTTTGAGCTTTCAGAGGTACAGAGTGCTTAAAAAAATCTTTTGTCTTGCGCTGTGCGTAAATACTATTAGATATAAATCTTTGTGTTGCGCTGTGCGTGAATACTATTAGATATTAATCTTTGTGTTGCGCTGTGCGTGTATACTATTAGATATTTGTGTTTGTTACTGTAACTTTTTTTGCTTTTTTTCGCTAATTATTCAAATATATCTACCTGACTTTGATTGTGACGTTATAATACCCTAAGTTATTATGGCGTCAACTAGTAGAAAATGATCAGCAGTTGTTGATGACGAAAACATTGCGGAGGCCTTATTCGTGATTCTGAAGCAAGTTTGCTTGATTCCGAGAGTGAGGACGATGATTATATTGAGGACCGCTCGGAATTGGACGCCATGAACATGGACGTTTATGAAGAAGAGGAGGATCCTGACCTTGTGCATACCTTTGAGTGGGAGAGTATGGAAAATTATGGAGGACAAAGGGAACATTTTACCGGCGGCCATGGACCTCAAGACATTGCTAAGAACGTAATATTTTGGAGAGTTTCCAGTTATTTTTTTGATATAGGAATCGTTCAGAAAATTGTAGAGGAAACTAATCGGTATGCCGAGCAATGTATAAAAGATAGTGAGAGGGCATTTTCAGTAAGACTTAGAGTAACTAATTGGAAACCAGTGACTGTGGATGATATTTATGTGACGTTAGGGTTATTCCTTCTAATGGGGATTATTCAGAAGCCCACCCTCCGATCATATTTCACCACAAAAAGAATTTTGGCTACTCCAGGATTTACGGATATTATAGCAAGAGACAGATTTGAACAAATTTGTAAATTTCTGCACTTCAGTGACAACGAACGGAAAGATGAATATGTTCATTCTCCAAAGTTATTCAAAATTTTCCCTATCAATTCCCACCTCAATGAAAAGTTTAAGAAATTTTATCGACCGCAAAGAGATATTTCTGTAGATGAGTCCTTCACTTTATGGAAAGGCCTTTCGTTCAAACAATACCTCCCTCTAAAAGCGTCAAAGTTCGGTATAAAAACTTACGAGCTGTGTGATGCAACCATGGGGTACTAATGGTCATTCCTCGTATATACTGGAAAGGATACCATATTAAAATCTCCTCTTATCGAAGCTGATACCAGGAAGACTACGGCAATTGTTCTTCAACTCGTGGAACCACTTCTGAAACAGGGTCGAACTATATGGATGGACAACTTTTATAATTCACCTGCCCTAGCAAAAACCTTAAAATATCTCCATGGGACAGACTGCGTAGGAACATTACAATTGAGGCGCAAAAATGTCCCCAAATACGTAAAGGATAAGAAACTGAAGAAAGGGGAAATGATTGGACAGCATTCTGGCCCTGTTTCTGTGATGAAGTGATGTGACAAAAGAAACATCACAATGATTTCCACTTATCAAGGCGGCGAAACTGGAATAATCACAAAAGGGATCAAAGAAAAAATAAAGCCCCTTTGTGTGATGGACTACAATAAACTTATGGGTGGGGTGGATCTCAAAGATCAACGTTTGCAGGCATACTTAATTGAATGAAAACGGCTAAACAGGTGGTACATGAAATTATTCCGTAGACTGCTAAATACTGCTGTGCTAAATTCCATGATTACCTACCGGAAAACTACAGGGAAGAGAATTGACCATTTGTCGTACAGAATCCAACTGGCGGAAAGTATTTTTACAGAATATTGCGCTGCAGGTGAAAGAAAAGTCAGCGGTCGGCATTCCTCAGATAATACCGTGCCACGCCTCACAGAGAGGCACTTCATAAAGAGAATCCCTCCAGCAGCAAAGAAATCAGAACCGCAAAGAAGGTGTTGTGTCTTCCCCCTGCGGGAAGGGGGGTAGAATACTCCCGCAGCCCCTCTGCTGGTCGTAAGAGGCGACCAATGGGCGAGGAGACAACCTCGAAAAAAAACCCACAGTTAACTCAGGATAGTTTCCAAACAGCATGTGGGTCTGCTGTTTGAGTTTCAGCCATAACATCCGGCTATTGGCCCGCCCGCGTGTTTGCCGTGCGTGGAGACCCGTAAGGTGGGAATGGGATGCCTGGTGGTTGAGCCAACGCCACCTAGATAGAAGACCTGACGGCGAACTCGATTCTAAGTCGTGACGTCACGCTGAGCAGGCCGCCATTTCCGAAAGAGAGCGAGTTCGACTACGAGGTGATTTGTTTTGTGACTAACGATGAGTGGACTTTTGACGCCATTTTAGTGTTCTCTGGTGAAAGTTTATTCTTTACGGTTAGGTTATTTATAAACTATTTCTTCGGAATGGTTTTCAAGTGCTCAGTAGTTGGTTGCAAAGGTAATTATGCCGGTAACGAGAAAGTGTGTTTTTCGGAAGAAGCCGATTTGCGAAGAAAATGGGTGAGGAGTATTCCCAGAGCGAAGTTTACTCCAACAGCAAGTTCTAGAGTAAGTACATAATATCATAAATTCGAATTTGGGAAAAGGTTATGATTGGTTAGAGGTGTGGAGTGATGTGGATGTTAGAATTGGCAAGCTATCCAAAGAGACCCTTCTTGCTTTCAAACACACTACTCATGCTTAATGGAAGTTAATGATTATTGTGTGAAGGAACTTAAAATGAACTATGTGCTGCCTGGTAAATTACAAACTGATGACTTGGAAGCAAGGTTTGGCCAATATAGGCAATTATCTGGATCAATATCATATATCAATTAGGCAGATTTATGAGAGTGAGACTAAGTTAAGACTGCAAAATGTTTTACCATTGTGTGTAAATTCTAGGAAATATCGAGCTGTTTCTATAAGTGATTTCAAAGAAAGTGAAGTTGTTATAGAAGTTGAGGTAGGAGAGTCACAAGAAACAGAACTTAAATTAGATATTAATGTGGAATATGTAGACTTAGAAAGCGTTAAAGAATATTTACCAGTATTAACATATATTGGTGGCTATTGTGCTCGCATGTTGCTCAAGAAGAGAAATTGTCCATCTTGTAGGGATTGGTATGTACAACAAAACATCTTGGAAACTAATGAAGACGATGAATTAATTAGCTGTATAAGCCAAGGAAAATTACTGTTTCCAAGGGAAGCTACAGTAAATGCTGTGGTATATACATATGTGGTCTTAAATAAAATAGTAGGTGGTGTAGATGAGGAAAAATTTCTAGATGTTCCTAATCATAGGTTGGTTCTTCATAATCATCTAACAAATATTTTGAATGGGGATGACCATTTAAATGAAATGATTTGTGAGGAAAATCATTCATTTGTTGAGGGAATGAAAAAAATAGTATTTGTTGCATGTATTATTCTATTGAAAAATTATTGCAACATGAAAGTGACAAATATAACAATCTGTCAAAAAGAAAGTTGTTGGCTTTTACGAAATGATTGTGATAAATTTTGTTGATAATGACCTGAAGATTGTAAGTATGTATTGCTTTTGCCATTCTATTTCCTATTGTAATAAAATTTCTTTGAAAAATTTCGTGGATTTATTATCATCCCTCAATGAAATATGCTGTAAATTTTTCTACGATTAATTAATGTCTTGTTGTAGTTATGTAATATAACAATTTAAAATAAATTTTTCATAGTTCAAATGCTTCTTTATATATTCAACATTCTTCTAATAGTTACTAAAATTTACTGGTACTACGGTACATATAAATGGCAAATAGCGTGTTGCTGATATAATTTAGCGAAAAACAGAATTAGTACACCAATATAAGAAGCAAGAAACTGATTTAAACGGTACAAAGCCTACGGCTGCGATTCGCGTAGGCGTTGGCGTAGACCTCCGGGTTATGACGTCACATTTTCGCCGTCAGGCCTTCTATCTAGGTGGCGTTGGTTGAGCTCACCGGACTCCATCTGGGTTTCGGATGCTCAAGATGCGATCCGTGAGCAACACACCACTTCGGCCTCGGACTCACTGTAAACGGGACGTCGGGTGCTAGCCACACCCGATGAATCGGCTTGCCGTCACGTCTTGACGTTCCGGTCGGCGAGTGCGGTGGCTATGGGGGTCTGTGTAGGGGGGTCGAAGGTGCATGGGTTTGGCTAGCCCATGCACTGGAGATCTTACCCGAAGCAGACAACCAAGTCAGAGGCGCTATATCCTTCTGGTTAGCCCTGGCGTCTGCATCAGTTTGTGGTGTGGCGTCCCATTTGTGGCTCCGTGGTGGGTGGGGAGACCAGAGGACGAATATCCATATCCACTTATGGCTCTTTTTACGGCCACTCAATCTTCTCCTCCTCCAAAAAGATCCCGCCCTGAAATGGGCGGGGGAGACTTAGCTGCCGGCAGTTGCCGAAAATATTTAATTGTAAAGTGTGCTAAGGAAGGAGAGACCCTGACGAAGGTGTCTCCCTTCCTAATTCACAAGGTTCTGTCTGGCTCGGTGCCAGGAAAGTTAGAGTCTGTAAAGAAATTGAGAGATGGTACCCTGCTTATAGAAACAGCTGATGATAAGCAGAGCCAGAAGTTGCTGTCGATGACAACTCTGCATGACATCCCAGTGAGAGTTGAGACGCATAAGACCTTAAATACATGTCGTGGCGTTATATCATGCTACGACCTTCTTTATGTCGACGTCGAGGAGATAACGAAGGAGATGGCTCCCCAAGGAGTCATCTCCTGTCGTAGACTGACGACGAAACGCAACGGCGAGACGATAAATACGACCTCTGTTGTGCTCACGTTCGCGTTCGACAAACTGCCAGAGAAGGTGTTCGTTGGATACGAATCATGTCCTGTGAGGCCATTTATTCCTAGCCCCATGCGCTGCTTCCAGTGCCAGTCCTTCGGGCACACTGCACTACGGTGCAAGGGTAAGCCCACCTGCCCAAAATGTGCGAAGGAGAAGCACGATGAGGAGCCCTGTGCCAGCCCTGCTCTTTGTGGCAATTGTGAGGGACCGCATCCGGTCTACTCACGAGATTGCCCTAAGCTGCAGGAGGAAAAAAAGATCATGGAGATCAAGGTGACGGAGAAGATCCCGTACCTCGAGGCTAGGAAGAAATACAGGACTATGGTTGCTCCAACGTTTTCAAGGTCTTTTGCGTCAGTGGCAGCAACTTCTGTGAAGAAGGTTACCATCAGCACGCAGACGGAAACCCTGGTACCGAAGACAAAAGAGACAAAGAAGAAGGAAAGGAACGTAGAAAAGAAGCCCTCCAAAAGGGAAGTCGCTGGGGAGAAATCCAGCAACGTGGTGTCCCAGACTGCACCACCAAAAAATCAGTCTGCAAAAGTTGTAAGGCGCAGTAGGAGTGATGTCACTCCACTGCCTTCACCTTCTCGAGACCATCATGTGGCCAACGAGGAAGGGATGGATCAGACTGCACCACTAAAGGGTCAGTCTGAGAAGGTCCCAAGTCGCAGTAGGAGTGCTGTCACTCCACTGCATTCACCTCCTCGAGAGCCACATGTGGCTAACGAGGAGGATATGGAGGAGGACCAGTTGGACGAAGACCAACTGCGTACCATCCTCCTAAATCGACAGAAGGGGAGAAAGTTAAAGCTTAGTAGGTAAGCTTGTCTTCCACAGAGTAGGACAGTTTTTTAGTCTTTTCATTTTAATACAATTTTATTTATTTATATTTTTAAGATATTTAATATTTTAACCAACCCAACAAAGATGTTTGCCATTCAATGGAACATGAATGGTTATTTTAAAAGACGAGAGGAGTTGAAGCTCCTTATACAGGACTTCAACCCTTTTTTAATTTTTTTACAGGAAACACACTTTAAAGCCAGTGACACACCACAGTTAAAGGGCTACACCATGTACCGCGAGGACGACCTTAGCGGAGAGCGGGCTCAAGGCGGAGTTGCGGTGGCCATTCGGGAGACCCTTTACACCTCTCGGGTGGACCTGCGCTCCCCCTTGCAAGCTGTAGCGGTCAGAGTTGCCCTTCCGGAGACGATTACATTTTGTAATGTGTATCTCCCGGAACGGGCACCGGTGACGGAGGAAACATTGGTGGAGCTGATTCAACAACTGCCCAAACCGTTCCTTCTACTAGGAGATTTTAACGCACACAGTCCCCTATGGGGCGATGAAGGGAGAGATTTTAATCGGCGTGGTCGTCTACTGGAGAAGATTTTAACAAATTTTAACTTGATTTTAATAAACAAAAATGAAAAGACACGTTTTAACTCTTTTACAGGGGAATACTCTGCAATAGATTTATTAATCTGCAGCAGTAGGGTTGCCCCTCATTTTAAACTTAAGTCCCATAATGACCTCTGTGGAAGTGATCACTTTCCCCTTCTTATCCAAAAAAGCAGTTTTAACCCAGATTTTACTGTCCCCCAGAAATGGCTTCTGAAGAAAGCCAACTGGGAAGTTTTTAATGAAAATTTTAAATTTATGTACGAGCCTACTCGAAGTGCCAACGCAAATGTAGCGGCACTCACCACGGCCATTATACGAGCAGCAGAACAGAGCATTCCGCTCTCTTCAGGCAGGCCACGTCGTCCACCAGTGCCTTGGTGGAACGATGATTGTGCTGCAGCTATCAAAAAGCGAAAGAAGGCCCTACGGATATTTAATAAACATCCCACGAGTAGGAATCTCGAGGCTTTTCGCAAACTACGTGCGAAAGCCCGCCAGGTAGTGGGTGATGCTAAGCGTAAATCCTGGATGGATTATGTCACATCCATAAACTCGCGCACACCAGTTGCACAGATATGGAGGGAAGTGAAGCGAATTTCAGGCGTATTTCACTCTTCCACAACGCCATCTGTGGAAGTGAATGGGGCCATAGCGATGCAACCCGTGGATGTCGCAGAGGCATTTGGGGAGCATTATGCCCAAATTAGTAGCTCAGCCAATTACGACCAGACATTCGTGACAATCAAATGTCGCGAGGAGGGAGCAGCAGCTCCTATTCGTCCGGGTCGATTTTCTGCTAGCTACAATGAGCCCTTTACGCCGTGGGAGCTCCAATCAGCCATTGCTGACCTGAGGGACAGTGCTCCAGGTGCGGATGGTATCCACAACGCATTTCTGAGGCGAGTTCCCCAGGAAAGAATGGAAGAGATGCTTTACACTTTCAACCGTGTATGGAAGGATGGAGCATTCCCAGATTCTTGGCGGGAGTCGGTAGTGATCCCTATTCCCAAGCAGGGAAAAGACAAATCTGTCCTGGGAAACTACCGACCAATCTCTCTTACTTCATGTCTGTGCAAGCTGATGGAGAGAATGGTTAATAGACGTCTAGTTTGGTGTCTTGAGGGGCGTAACCTTCTCTCTAATATCCAGTGTGGTTTTCGGAGGCACAGGAGTACAATCGACCATCTTGTTCGGATAGACTCCTTCATCAAAGTGGCTTTTCTTCGAGGACAACATGTCTTAGGCATTTTCTTTGACTTGGAGAAAGCCTACGACACTACCTGGCGTTTTAAGATTTTAAAAACTTTGCGTAAATGGGGTTTTAAAGGTAATTTATTGACTTTTATAAAAAATTTTTTAACAGATCGAACTTTTAAAGTAAGGGTGGGTAACAGCTTTTCCAGCTGTTATGCCCAAGAGAATGGTATTCCACAGGGATCTGTATTAAGCGTCACGTTATTTGCAATCGCCATAAACGACGTGGTGTCCTGCATCTCATCACCAGTCGAAGCCTCTCTCTTTGTGGACGACCTGGGAATATTCTGTCGGTCGTCCAAGCTCTCTACTTCAGTGAGGCAATTGCAAATGACGCTTCAACGATTGTGGAAGTGGTCTATTATGAACGGCTTTCGTTTCTCTGTCGAGAAGACTTGTTGTGTCCACTTTCACCGGCGCCGTGGTATTTTCCCCCAACCTACATTACGGTTGGGAAACCACGTTCTAAATTTTGTGGAATCCGTTCGCTTTCTTGGAATGCACTTAGACCGTCGACTCGACTGGAGGGCTCATATTAAAAAAATAAAATTGAAGGTACAGTCTTCCATGAATATTTTAAAAGTTCTAACAAACCAGTCCTGGGGAGCAGACCGCACGTCAATGCTCCTCCTTTACAGGGCATCGATGAGGTCTAAACTCGACTATGGCTGTTTTATTTATGGTGCGACACGACCATCGTATTTGCGTCCGCTGACATCGTTGCACAATGCAGGCCTGAGAATGGCAACTGGGGCATTTAGAACTAGCCCTATCGTCAGCATTTATAGCGATGCTGGCGAACCACCTCTAGAGATCAGGAGAACTGCCCTGATGTGCAACTATGTCAGCAAACTTATGGCGCTTCCGTCGCACCCGTGTTTTAAAATAGTTTTTAACCATAATTTATTGAATGTTTTTAACATGAGACCACGTGCAACTAAGCCGCTGTGTGTTCGATTTTATAATTTTATAGAGAACATTGATTTTACACTCCCTACTGTGTCCAGAATATGCCCCTCTCGCGTTCCTCCATGGCACATCCCTCGGCCAGACATCTCTTTCGTAATAGCAGGTAGATCGAAAGAAGATTCAGTCCCTGCCGAGCTCAGGTCCTCCTTTGCCGAGGTCCTACACCAATGTCCGGACTTCGAAGTCATCTTTACAGACGGGTCAAAGTCCGAGACAGAGTGCGCCTGTGCTTTTGTCACCTCGCACAGATCCTTTGGGGCTAAGCTACATCCAATTTGTAGCGTATATACAGCGGAGCTTACAGCCATAAAGCTCGCCCTGGATGGCATTGATTGTCATGACAATCCGATCCTGGTTTGCTCCGACTCAATGAGTGCACTGAAAGCCATTGCCTGCTACGATCCTGTACACCCGATAGTGAAGGCTGTACAAATCTCTTTGACTCACCTTAAGGAAAGAGGGACCCATGTTAAATTCATGTGGGTCCCCGGCCACGTAGGAATAGCAGGCAATGAGGCTGCTGATAAAGCAGCCAAGGAAGCTCTAGGCAAACCCGAGATCGATAGGGATGCCGTCGTCTCGGGAGACCTACGGGCCGCATTCAGGAGCTCTACCCTGAAGGATTGGCACCTTTCATGGCATTCTATGAAGGAGAACAAGCTGCGTCTGATCAAGAATGACACAAGGCACTGGGCGTGATCTGTCAGAAACAGTAGAAGAGAGGAGGTAGTCCTCACTCGGTTGAGGATTGGGCATAGTGCCCTGACACATTCGTACCTGTTCTCCATCCCTCGGGTACCACCTCAATGCGAGGATTGCCACTCTTTAGTCACTGTAAGACACCTTCTGACAGACTGTCGTAAGTACTCTGATCTGCGCAGCAAATTCCTTATCACTGGTGATTTAGACGACATCCTTGGCGACAATTCCTCAAGGGTAGATAGAGTTTTATCCTTCCTGAAGGAGGCTGGCCTCTTTCACAGGTTTTAAACATTGACTCCAGTATTCATTACCGTGGTTACCTTGTTCAAGTATCATTGAATTTTAAATTTAAACGTGGCATTCTAGTTAAAAATGAAATGTAATAATATACTGTACTGTAAGGTGCTAAATGACCTTAGCTGTCGATGCACCTACAAAATCCCAATCCTACTACTAGGTGTTGTGTCTGTGCGAAACATGGCAAGAGGAGGGAAACGATGTTTTGGTGCGAGTTTGCAATGAAATTTTCATTTTTGCCCCGAAAAATCGGTAATTACGCAAGGTAGATTCGTCAATCAGAATAAGATATATGTATTTTGATAGAGGAAGCTTCGGCCTCTTCAGTGATGTACGTCCTGTAATTTTACTATTGTTACTGTATTTTATAATCTAGATGAAAGTTTGAGTTGAAATTTTCCTTTTTGCCCTGAAAATTCGGTGCACCAACACATTCTTTTGTCTAATTACGCAAGGCATATTGGTACATCTGAATAAGCTATACGCACTTTGATAGAGAAAGCTTTGGCCTCTTCAGTAATGCACGACCTGTAATTCTACTTTTGTTCTATCGTTTTATAATCAACGTGAAAGTTTGCGGTGAAATTTTTGTTTCTTCGCCGAAAATTTGGAGCACAACCACATACTTTTGTCTAAATAGGCAAGGCATATTCGTCCATCTGAATAAGGAATTTGTACTTTGATAGAGGAAGCTTTGGATCTTCAGTAATACACGACCTGTAATTTTACTATTGTTCTAACATTTTATAATCAACGTGAATTTTGCGGTGAACTTTTCGTTTCTGCGCTGAAAATTTGGAGCGCAACCACAAACTTTTGTCTAAATAGGCAAGGCATATTCGTCCTTCTGAATAATCTATTCGTACTTTTATAGAGGAAGCTTTGGCCTCTTCAGGAAGACACGATCTGTATTTTTGCTATTGTTCTAAAGTTTTATAATCAACATGAAAATTGCGATGAAATTCTCATTTTCCCACAAAATTACGTTTTCTCTGCCTTGTGAGAAAGGTGTTCGCCTGCTTGAGTTATGAAAGAAATGTCTCCTATATGCAGTCAAAAACCCAGCGGGATTTCCCTCGTTCTTCCTCTTACAAAGGATGCTTACATATTGACACTTGAAAAACACGTTTGGAAAAAAATGCAAACACTTCAAATCAGTTGTCCTTAGAAAAATTCTTTAAAAGTTCTCCGTTGCCTCCTGTCGGTGAGTCTCAAGCAGAGGATGAAATTGTGTCAGCAGGATTTACAAGTCCAAAGTCTCAACTTGATTAAGTCAGTTCCATGTTTATTTTTTATTTTAATTCCTTTCTTAATTTTAATTTTCATATTTTTACAAGAAATGAAAACCCGAATTGCGTGTTACAGATTAGAACCGTTTCCATAACGGAAGTTTTCATTAATTTTGACCAGTCGCGGGAGTTAGGGTACATACGTTATAGTTAAAGTGATTAGACGTACTGATTTAATCAGTACAGTACTGATTTTAGAGATTGTGTACTGATTTCAAATATGTACTGAATTTTGTACTAAATTATAAAGTTGTACTGATTGTAAAAGAAGAAAAAATCTATAATTATTTAGTTCATATACTGTTTGCAAAGGCAAACCAACCTGCCCCCGGTGCAACCGGGAAAAGCACGAGGAGGAAGTATGCAAGGAGGCCTTACCCTGCGTCAACTGTGACGGCCCACACCTGGCTTTCTCCCGAGACTGTGCAAAGCTGAAGAAGGAGAAGAAGGTAATGGAAATAAAGACGGTAGAGAAACTATCCTATTTCGAGGCCCGTAAAAAAAGCAGGACTCTCGTCGCTCCTGTCTTCTCGAAGTCCTTCGCGTCCTTGGCAGCAACACCAGTGAAGAGGAGTACAATTGCCACCCAGACGGATGATCCACCAATCCAGGTTGCTCAGAAGAAAACACACATGAAAGACAAAACGAAAGAGAATAGCAATAATGATAAAGAAAAATCTAATATGCCGAAACCAAGCACACCGAATAAGGGGCCCAATGGCAATGCCCCTACTGTGACCCATTTAAAAAATGGGTCACCAATAAAAAATGGTGGAGGAAGACCGGACAAGGCTCCTTCTCCTGGTCCCTCCCGCAAACCTCCTCCTGTATCCGAAGAGAGGATGGAGGAGGACACACTTTCCGAGGGTGAGTGGGAAAACTCCCTCCCAACTCTCCGAAAGAAAGGGGGGAAGGGGAAGTTAAAGAGATAAACTTCCAGTGTGACGGACTTTTTAAAAAAATAACTTTTTAAATTTTAACTCATATTTATTTATTTATTTTATTTTAAACATGTTTTTATCTATACAGTGGAACTGCAACGGTTTTTACACGCACAGGGAAGAACTGGAGATCCTAATTTCTGATCTCAACCCTGCGTGCATATTTTTGCAAGAGACGCATTTTAAAGAGGTTAACTTAAAGGGTTTTCACGTTTTCCGAAAGGACGACTTAAGTGGCAATAGGGCTCAAGGGGGAGTGGCTGTAGCCATCAGGGAGACCCTTTACACCTCCCAGGTGAATCTGCAGTCACCCTTCCAAGCAATAGCACTTACCATTGCCACCCCGCAGGAAATTACTTTTTGTAATTTATACCTGCCGGAAGGGGCACCAGTGAACCGGAGGAACCTGGAGGATCTAGTTAATCAGCTACCGAGGCCATTCGTGTTGTTAGGGGATTTTAATGCCCATAACACCCTATGGGGAGACACGATGGCTGACAACAACGGTAGAGGGCGTCTCTTGCAAAAATTTTTAGATGATTTTAACTTGATTTTATTAAATGACCGAGAAAAAACTCGTTTTAACTCTTTTAATGGAGAAATTCCTCCATCGACCTTTTTATTGCAACGAGTAAAATAGCTCCACTGTTCACCATGTCCGTCCACCCAGATCTTTGCGGAAGTGACCACTTCCCTATTTTAATCACCAAGAGAGGTCCGGTTAATTGCGTTAAGTATCCTCGTAAATGGATTTTAAAGAAGGCTAACTGGACAGATTTTAAAAATGAAATGAAGTTCAATTTTGATGCCAGTCGTAGTTCCATACAGAACATGAAATGCTTCTCGGATGCTATATTAACTGCCGTAGGAAAGACAGTCCCGAAGTCATCAGGAAATCCTCATCGTCCACCAGTTCCGTGGTGGAATGATGAATGTGCTACGGCAATAAAAAACCGGAAACGGGCACTGCGTATTTTCAATAAATACCCCACAGGGACAAATCTGGCAGCATTCCGGCGACTGAGATCAAAAGCTCGACAGGTAGTGAAAAATGCCAAGAAGGAATCATGGATGAACTATGTCTCATCCATTAACCATCACACACCTATAACACAAGTCTGGAACAAGGTCAAGAGAATCTCAGGCATCCATCAACAATCACATATTAGTGCATTAAATTTTGATGGGCAAGTAATAAAGTCTGCTGCAAAAATTCCAGACGTTATGGGAAAGTATTACGCTGAAACGAGCAGCACAAGCAAGTACCCTGTCTCGTTTCAGGTAATGAAGAAAGAAACGGAAAGGAGGTATCTAAACTTTAACCCAGGGAGTAAAAGGGATCTCTACAATGACCCTTTTTCTCTCCGGGAATTGGAGTTGGCAATGAGAGATTCTAAGGATACCTCGCCAGGTGTTGATGAGGTACACAATGCCTTTTTAAAGCACCTGCCTGACAAGGCAAAGGGGGAGCTTCTGATGACTGTCAACCAACTTTGGGAATAAAGGCTTTTTCCCGATGAGTGGCAGGAATCCCTGATTATACCCATCCCAAAACAGGGAAAGGATCGGTCCTTACCAAGCAGCTATCGTCCCATCTCTCTAACGAGTTGCTTATGCAAACTGTTAGAGAGAATGGTTAACCGACGGTTATGTTGGTGCTTGGAAAGCCGTAAGCTCTTATCGAACATCCAGTGCGGCTTTAGGCGAAACAGGTCTACGATCGACCACTTGGTGAGGACCGAAAACTTCATCCAGGAGGCCTTTCTTCTTCGCCAACATGTCGTGGCAGTCTTTTTCGATTTGGAAAAAGCATATGACACGACATGGCGATATAAAATTTTAAGTAAACTGTACGAATGGGGTTTCAGAGGAAATCTCCCTCTTTTTATTAAAAACTTTTTAACCAATCGAACGGCTAGGGTACGGGTAGGAACTGTCCTATCTAGACCCTTTACCATAGAAAACGGAGTTCCACAGGGATCAGTTTCAAGCGTGACCCTGTTTGCCATAGCAATAAACGATATAGTAAGCTGTATCAAGACTCCAATACAGGCATCTCTCTTTGTAGATGATCTGGCAATTTTCTGCAGGTCATCCCACTTGTCCACTGCAACAAGACAGATACAGCTTACTATCAATCGTTTAGACAAATGGGCACAGGCAAATGGTTTTCGTTTCTCCAACGAGAAAACCAAATGCCTCCATTTTTACAGGGTGAGAGGAATATTCCCTCATCCTGTTTTAAAACTAGGGGGCAATAGATTAGATCCCGTGGAAACAAGCCGTTTTCTTGGTATGGTTTTAGACAGAAGACTGAATTGGCGGAGCCACATAAGTATTTTAAAAGATAAGTGTTTTAAAGTTCTAAACATTTTAAGGTTTTTAACGAACTCGTCATGGGGTGCCGACCGTACATCAATGCTCACTCTTTACCGAGCATTTGTAAGGTCCAAAATGGACTATGGGTCCTTCATATACGCCTCATCACGAGCTTCGTATTTGCGCCCTTTGACGTCCGTACACAATTCTGCTCTGAGGCTGGCTACTGGTGCTTTCAGGACCAGTCCCATTCCCAGTATTTACTGTGAATCGGGAGAGCCGCCCTTAGAGATACGGAGAACGCTTTTAATGTGTACATATGTTTCAAAAATTTTAGCATTAAAAACCCACCCATGTTTTAACTTGATTTTTAAACCACGTTTTAAAGAACTTTTTAGTAGACGACAAAGAGCAACTTTACCCTTATGTATTCGTTTTCACAATTTTATCGAGGGTGAAAACATACAACTTCCGGAAGTCCTTCCTGGAGGCTTCCATAAATCTCCTCCGTGGCAGGTGCCAATCCCAACGTGCCTGACTCAATTGTCCGGTTTTTCAAAAGCCGAAACGGAACCACTATTTTTTAAATTAAAATTTCAAGAAATAATGACGGAGTATCAACAATATATTCACATCTATACAGATGGTTCGAAATCGGTGGATGGCTGCTCAAGTGCTTTTACGTCAACAGTACACGGCACTCAGGCTTTTAAATTGAATCCCCTATGCAGTATTTTCACTGCGGAACTAATCGCAGTCCAGAGGGCGTTGGAGAGCATTGTTCCCAGGAGAGCGAAATATATCTTATGCTCGGACTCCATTAGTGCTCTGAAAGCCATTGCTAACCTTTACCACAGCCATCCCACGGTACAGCGGATCCATATCTTACTTTCGAGTCTAACAGCAAATGATGTGGATATCCTCTTCATGTGGGTCCCTGGGCACGTTGGAATTGCAGGAAATGAAAAAGCCGACTCGGCTGCAAAGGCAGCTCTGTCAAGAGAGGACACTGACATCAATACGGTTCCATCCCAGGACCTAAAATGTCTGTTTAAGAACATCTTGCTGGAAAAATGGCAAAGGTCCTGGGAGGCAGTTACAAGAAATAAGTTGAGAGCGATCAAAGCAAGCATCACTCCATGGCCATCCTCGGTTAGAAACAGTTGCCGGGAGGAAGTCGCAGTCACCCGACTTAGGATTGGCCACTGCGCTTTGACGCACTCCTTCTTATTTACACGGGAAAAGGAACCTCCCACATGCTCTACCTGCAACTGCCCTGTAACCATAAGTCACCTCCTGAGAGAATGTACCAAATATAGAGGTATCCGTCACATTTTAAACATGAGAGGCACACTCTCTGATCTTTTAACAGACGACCCTCTTAAAATTGACATATTTTAAAATTCCTAAGGTTAACGAATCTTTTAGGCACTCTTTTTGAACAAACTTAATTTACGTTTTTATCTTATGCTTTTTATTATGTATTTAATTTATTGATTTTATAAATTCATTTTATCCTATTTTACCTTATTTATTTTTGTGTACCTTTTTAACTCTTATTTATTCTATTTAACCTGTAAGGTACGTTTTTGATTTGGGACGGTGCAAAATGACCATAGCTGTCGAAGCACCTTAAAAACAAATACTACTACTCCTCGTCTACACGCACTATGTGGGTCAACTTGAGAAATCGAAACTGCGTAGGTCCGTTGAATACGAAACAAAAACTGTGTATTATTATTACTATAGATTGTGCATAAATTGCATTTATTATTATTGTAATCAATAAATTCGCTGTTTTATTTAGTTTTTCCTAATGTTAAATATCGATAAAACATACTTATTGAGTCACTAAAATATCAGTCATGTTACGGTTTTTAGTCTTCCATTTTTACGCGCCGTTACGTGTTTTTGCGGGACGCAAGGAACAATGCAAACAATACATATAGCGGAACAAGCCGGTTGTTGAAGGTCGTTGAGGGATCGCCGAAGAGAAAACATTCTTGGTGAATTGAAAAGCGATTTTTAGAAGCTTCAGAAGTGGGATGTGTGTATTTAGTGTACAGGAGACATTTCTTTCTCATGCGGACGACCACATTTCTCACAAGGCTTCACAAAGATACTAGGGAAAAGATTATATTTCTTCTTCGGGAAAGTGAAAAGAGGAATCGTAATTTCGTGGGAAAATGAGAATTTCATCGCAAATTTTCACGTTGATTATAAAACGTTAGAACCAGGGGTATGCAACACAGTCATTTGTCTGAATGAGTTACTCCGTTTGATGATTTCAGGTGTCACTAGTGTCGCTGAAATCAAGCGCGCGCGCCTTTTAAACGTCAGGTTTTCTATTCCTCGTAAAATGCTTAATATAATTGTTCGCAAAATTCTAAATAAAAATATGAAATTGAAAAAATAACAAAATTATTGTAGGTCAATAATATTGCTTTATTTAAGCTTCACTAGATGTACACATAACAAGTAAATGCCATATGTTAAAGTGAAAAACCGTAGCACTTAAGCAGATTGCAAACTTGCTTTTGCAAAAATATCACAAATTATTTGCCGATACCGTTGCAGAAATATCAATGCAGTTCAAACAGTAGCATTTCATTTGATATTGCGAACGGGTCTTTGCAAACATCACAAATTACTAACAGAAATTCACTCAGATAGAAGGCACAGTTACATCACAAATTACTATCTGATATTCAATCAGAATGAAGGCACAGTTACATCACAAATTACTACCTGATAAAAACGCACAGTTACAGAAATCTCAGTGCAGTTCAAGCATTAGCATTTCAACAGAGATCACACAGGGATAAGTCACAGAAACTGGAAATCCACAATGAGTCATCCACTGGTATTGCATACACAGGATAAACAGTGACACCCTTAACATGTTATATATATATATATATATATATAGAGAGAGAGAGAGAGAAGATCATATCAAGGTAGTAAAATATACAAGTACAAAAAATAAAAAAAATAAAAGATATATGTATATATACAAATACAAAGCAATATATACAATATATCTAAATTAACAGAGGCATGATGTACTATTTGTGCTCAAGTACACAAAAGCTAATGAGCATTGACATTAAACTGATTACATTACATACTACAAAATACTTATAAAACTACAAATAATGAATGATAAAATACATATATACAAACCTAGCTTAGCGTGGTGCAACAGCCTGACGAGTTAAGATCAAAGAATGATTTTTCCTGGTGCACCACGCTCTAATGCCTACATTGACCAAGAGGGAGAGGATCTGATTCCGTGTCTCTGTGGAATGGACTGCACAGCAGTCGTCCACCCACGCAAGAGAGACTTCCTTCTCAATTGCACCTGAGATGGTTTTTCCAATACCATTCTCATGAGCTCTGGAATTTACTATATTCCCCAAAATTTTCACTCCTTTCGAAACGGAACACATCAAATTATTACTGGGATAGGCGAGTACCTGCTCACCTTCCCTTGGTTCCCTATAGTAAATTCCAGAGTACTCAAGACCATGGTAATTAGTAGTGCAGAGACCAGCTCTGCACCCATCACATGCACGTTTGAGAAGGATTTTCTTTGCAATGTATCCACTCAAGGAAGCTATGCTAGTAATAGATGTCTCACCAGACATGCTCTCCTCCTGAGCATCATCAGGTGTGACACTATTACCACCAACATCTCCCTGACTTTCCTCATTGCAAGGTTCTCTCTCATCTCCTTCCAGGAAGTAACGCAAGCTGCGTAAAAGACTTGCACCATCATCCATGCAATTAGCCCCTTGTAAGCTACTTCTAATTGATAGATTATTGATAATGCAAGTCTTAAAAGCACTAATGAATTGCGTAATCGTTGGATTACTGTTGGATCCACACTGTGCTGGAGATGGAGTAGGAGAAGGAGTACGAGGTGGAGGATGGATAGGGGACAAGGAATGTGAAGCACTGGCAGCTGCAGCAACAGGTCCTTCTATGGATGGCACTACTCCCCGCAGTAGCCGCAACTTCAGCTCATTCTGGAAGCAAGCATCAGTGAAGTGCTTTGAGCACACCCTTCTCCTTGTGAGCACTCGCTTGGCCCCACTCTGCAACAAGGCCATCAGGTCACTGCTCTGACAGAAGTGCACCCATTCCAAGCACCTGCACATAAATACATTCATCAATATGAATAATAATAGATTACCAGAAAAATAAAAAAATCCCTGAAGGGTTTATTACTCTTCCGAAAGAATTGGAAAATCATCTCATGTAGAAAGCATTGGAAGTTGTATCTTCGAACAAACTGGCATTATACTTCCACTCTAGGTAACTTTCAGTTTCTTTTCCTCACATAAGGATGTGTTGAAAAAGTCAATTCAGTCAATATAACTATTTGATGCCCTTTTGATTCTCTTTACTGACGCATTATAACCATAATTTGTGCTGTTAATGTTTGTATTAAATGCACGATACTTTCTCACAGTTCGAGGAGGAAATGTTATTACGTGCTAAAAGGCTACAAGAATCAACACAGTTATTCAACAACACAAAAAGATTGTCAGCTTCTAATCTTGCGCTAAGGAGTATCTACGGAAAGAATCTCCAAGTGCATACAATAATTCACATCGAAGGTGAAACATGTAATTTAAAAAACGTAAGAATTTATGCCGTACACTTTCCACTCGATTTAATTGACCAATCTTATATGACGACCAAGCCACCGATACAACAAATGACATATATATCAAAGCGAACTGGATAAATAACGTTCAAAATTGTAAGTTTTGCATTGAAAGGCAAGCATTCGTACGAAAAACATCAATTATAACTCCTAAAGCGACTTAAGAATTACATTCATAATTCACGAAAACGCTTCAGCATTCACATGAAAATATTCATTGATATAAATTTACTTACAGTTCCTTCACCCTTGGGAAATGAAACAGCCTAACGGATGGATCGGCTGCCGAAAACTTACATCCCGAAACTGAGCACAGGGAACCCTTCCCTTCGGTTACCTCCATTTCCTCCATTTTCACAGTCTTTGGCGCTCTTTGCTAATAGCGTCTCTTATTTTTGAAAAATCCGTTGATTTCAGCGACACTAGTGACACCTGAAATCATCTAACGGAGTAACTTCATTCAGACAAGTGACTGTGTTGCATACCCCTGGTTAGAACTATAGTAAAAATACAGGTCGTGCATTGCTGAAGAGGCCAAAGCTTCCTCTATCAAACTACGTATATATTACTCAGATGCACGAATACGCCTTCCGTATTTAGACAAAAGTATGTGGTTGCGCTCCAAATTTTCAGCGCAGAACCGAAAATTTCACCGCAAACTTTCACGTTGATTATAAAACGTTAGAACAATAGTAAAAATACAGGTCGTGCATTACTGAAGAGGCCAAAGCTTCCTCTATCAAACTACGTATATATCCCCCCTGCGGGAAGGGGGGTAGAATACTCCCGCAGCCCCTATGCTGTCGTAAGAGGCGACCAATGGGCGAGGAGACAACCTCGTAAAAAAACCCAAAGTTAACTCAGGGTAGTTTCCAAACAGTATGTGGGTCTGCCGTTTGAGTTTTTGCCATAACATCCGGTTCACATAACAATTTTTAACGTGAATTTTTCTAAATAATGGCATAAATACTATATATTGCCTTTATTTATAAATAATAAAACAAGAAAGAAATAATTACAATGCATGAGATACACAACATTCTCCTGCAAAATGGAAAAACGGGATTATTGTTTGTAATTTTAACAATAACGGCCGAATTCAGAGTTTTCTTAATCAGTTATTAAGACCCACTAAGTCCCCTTAGTAGCGCACCACTACATATGCCCTATTCAGAGCGTCCTACTAGGGGTGATTTGCTTAGTCATTGAATATGGTAGTCAGCCTTAGTCATAAGCCACGCTAAACAAGCTCCCGCGGTGTTTAAGGGCGTGACTAGTGTGTCTTCCGCTCCAGCTTGCGAAGTGTAGTGAAAGCGGTAGTTGAAAATGAGTCTTTTTTAGGTATAATATTGTTACTTTATTTAGTTTGTTACCCCCTGCGGGAAGGGGGGTAGAATACTCCCGCAGCCCCTCTGCTGGTCGTAAGAGGCGACCAATGGGCGAGGAGACAACCTCGTAAAAAAAACCCACAGTCAACTCGGGGTAGTTTCCTAACAGCATGTGGGTCTGCTGTTTGAGGTTTTGCCATAACATCCGGCTATCGGCCCGCCCGCGTGTTTGCCGTGCGTGGAGACCCGTAAGGTGGGGAAGAGATGCCTGGTGGTTGAGCTCACTGGACCTCATCTGGGTTTCGGATGCTCAAGATGCGATCCGTGAGCAAGACACCACTTCGGCCTCGGACTCAGTGTAAACGGGACGTCGGGTGCTAGCCACACCCGACGAATCGGCTTGACGTTCCGGTTGGCGAGTGCGGAGGCTATGGGGGTCTGTGTATGGGGGTCAAAGGTGCATGGGTTTGGAGGGCCCATGCACTGGAGATCTTACCTGAAGCAGACAACCTAGTCAGAGGTGCTATATCCTGCTGGTTAGCCCTGGCGTCTGCATCAGTTTGTGGTGCGGCGTCCCATTTGTGGCTCCGTGGTGGGTGGGGAGACCAGAGGACGAATATTTATATATCTAATTATGGCGGAAAACTTTCCTCCTCTAAAAAGATCCCGTCCGGAAACGGGCGGGGGAAGAACCCGTCTGGAAATGGACGGGGGAGATAAAGTGCAGCTATGCAATAAATATTTGGTAATGAAACGTGAAACAGAAGGTGAGACCTTTTCCAAAGTGTCTCCCTTCTTGATATACAATGCTCTGTCGTCTCAGGTACCGGGTCCTCTTCAATCAGTGAAGAAATTGAGAGACGGTACTCTGCTTATTCAGACATGTAGTGAATTACAAAGTGCTAAGATAATGGGAATAAAGATGCTGAAGGACATGCCAGTCTCGGTAGAGCCGCATAAAATTCTGAACACCTGCCGGGGGGTCATAACCAACTATGACCTTCTCTATGTAGATATCGAGGAGTGTAAGCGAGAGATGGCTCCTCAGGGGGTCATCGATTGCAGGAGACTAACAATAAAGAGGAACGGCGAGGTCATAAATTCTACCTCTATGATCCTCACTTTCTGCCTCGATAAGCTGCCGGAGAGGGTCAGAGTTGGTTATGAGGTCTGTCCAGTTCGACCATACATTCCAAGTCCTCTGCGCTGCTTCCAGTGCCAAAAGTTTGGTCACACCGCACCACGGTGTAAGAGCAAAGCCATCTGCCCCCGGTGTAACCGGGAAAAGCACGACGATGAAGCATGCAAGGAGGCCTTGCCATGTGTGAACTGCGAAGGCACGCACCCGGCTTTCTCCCGGGACTGTGCAAAACTGAAAGAGGAGAAGAAGGTTATGGAGATAAAGACTATTGAGAAACTGCCGTATTTCGAGGCTCGTAAGAAGTACAGGGCACTCGTCGCTCCAGTCTTCTCAAAGTCTTTCGCATCGTTGGCAGCAACCCCAGTGAGAAAGAGCACTATTGCCACCCAGACTGATGACCCACCAGTACAAAGTGCAGAGAAAAAGAAAAATAAAGAAAAAACGAAAGAGACGAAAAATAAGTGCACAGACATTGTTAAAATTTCTAAACCAAGCACGCCAAAGAAGGGGCCCAATGGCAATGCCCCTGTTGTGACCCAGATACAAACTGGGTCACCAAATAAAAAAGCTGGAAGGAGACCAGACAAGACTCCGTCACCTGGTCCCTCCCGCAAACCTCCTCCAGGAACTGAAGAAAGGATGGAGGAGGACACGTTTTCCGAGGGTGAGTGGGATACATCCCACACTACTCTCCGGAAGAAAGGGGGAAAGGGGAAGTTAAAAAGATAAGCTTCCCGTGAGACGGACATTTTAAAAATTTTTAGCAGAGATATTTTAATCGTTATTTATTTATTTATTTATTGACCTTTTAACCATGTTTTTAGCTATGCAGTGGAACTGTAACGGTTTTTACACTCACAGGGAAGAGTTAGAGATCCTTATGTCTGATCTCAACCCTGCGTGTATATTTTTGCAAGAGACGCATTTTAAAGCAAATGATAAGATTAAATTAAAGGGTTTTAAGGTCTTCCGAAAGGACGACCTAAGTGGCAACAGGGCTCAAGGGGGAGTGGCTGTAGCCATCAGAGAGGCCCTTTACACCTCCCAGGTGTACCTGCAGTCGCCCTTCCAGGCGATAGCCCTTACTGTGGCCACTCCGGAGGAAATTACGTTCTGTAATTTATACCTCCCGGAAGGGGCACCTGTGAATCGGAGAAACCTTGAAGATCTAGTCAGACAGCTACCTAGGCCATTCGTGTTGTTAGGGGATTTTAATGCCCATAACACCCTCTGGGGAGACACGATGGCCGACAATAATGGTAGAGGGCGTCTCTTGCAAAAATTTTTAGATGATTTTAATCTGATTTTATTAAACGACCGTGAAAAAACACGTTTTAATGCTTTTAATGGAGAATACTCCTCCATCGACCTTTTTATTTCCACAAGTGTAATAGCGCCACTGTTTTCAATGTCCGTCCACTTAGATCTTTGCGGAAGCGATCACTTCCCCATTTTAATCAGGAAGAGAGGTCCAGTTAATAGCTTTCGCTATCCACGTAAATGGATTTTACGAAAAGCTAGCTGGACGGATTTTAAAAGTGAAGTGAATTTTAATTTTGATGCCAGTCGCAATGCAGTACAGAATACAAAGTGTTTTACAAACACCATCATAACTGCTGTAGAAAGGTGCATCCCGAAATCATCGGGAAAGCCGCATCGTCCACCAGTTCCATGGTGGAACGATGAATGCAAAACAGCTGTAAAAAGAAGGAAACGGGCACTGCGTATTTTTAATAAGCATCCCACTGCAACAAATCTGGCAGCTTTTCGGCGACTGAGGGCAAAGGCTCGACAGGTGATAAAGGATGCCAAAAGGGAATCCTGGATGACCTATGTGTCATCCATAAACCACCGCACACCCATCAAACAAGTCTGGAATAAGATCAGAAGAATCTCGGGTACCCATGAAACATCATACATCAGTGCAATAAATTACAATGGGAAATTAATAAAATCCACTGACGAGATTCCAGACATAATGGGAAAGTATTACGCTGAAATGAGTAGTACAAAGAAATACTCAGGCTCATTTCAAGTAATAAAATATGAAATGGAAAGGAGGTTTCTAGACTTCAACCCAGGGAGTAAAAGGGATCACTACAATGACCCTTTTTCTCTCTGGGAATTGGAGTCTGCAATAAGGGAGTCCAAAGATACCTCACCAGGTGTTGATGAGGTGCACAACACCTTTTTAAAACACCTGCCTGACAAGGCAAAGGGGGAGCTTCTGATGACCTTCAACCAACTTTGGGAGGAAAGGCTTTTTCCCGATGAGTGGCGGGAATCCCTGATTATACCCATCCCAAAACAGGGAAAGGATCGGTCCTTACCAAGCAGCTATCGTCCCATTTCTCTAACGAGTTGCTTATGCAAACTCTTAGAGAGAATGGTTAACCGACGGTTATATTGGTGCTTGGAAAGCCGTAACCTGTTATCTAACATTCAGTGCGGCTTCAGGCGAAACCGGTCTACGATCGACCACTTGGTAAGGACTGAAAACTTTATCCAAGAGGCCTTTCTTCTTCGCCAACATGTCGTGGCAGTCTTTTTTGACTTGGAGAAAGCATACGACACGACATGGCGATACAAAATTTTAAGCACACTGCATGATTGGGGTTTCAGAGGTAATCTTCCAGTTTTTATTAAGAACTTTTTAACCAATCGAACGGCTAGGGTACGGATAGGAACTGACCTATCTAGACCCTTTACCATAGAAAACGGAGTTCCACAGGGATCGGTCTTAAGCGTGACCCTGTTTGCTATAGCAATAAACGATATAGTAAGCTGTATCAAGACTCCAGTAGAGGCATCTCTCTTTGTAGACGATCTGGCTATTTTCTGCAGATCATCCATCTTGTCTACAGCAACAAGGCAGATACAGCTTACTATCAATCGATTAGACAAATGGGCACGGGCAAATGGTTTTCGTTTCTCCAATGAGAAAACCAAATGCCTCCATTTTTACAGGGTGAGAGGAATTTTCCCTCAACCTGTTTTAAAACTGGGAGGCAATAGATTGGATCTCGTGGAAACAATCCGTTTTCTTGGTATGGTTTTAGACAGAAGGCTAAATTGGCGGAACCACATAAGTATTTTAAAAGATAAATGTTTTAAAGTTTTAAACATTTTAAGGTTTTTAACAAATTCATCATGGGGTGCTGACCGTACATCAATGCTCACGCTATACAGAGCATTGGTAAGGTCCAAAATGGATTATGGATCCTTTATATATGCCTCGGCAAGAACTTCGTATCTACGGCCTTTGGCGTCAGTGCACAACTCCGCTATAAGGCTGGCCACTGGTGCATTCAGAACCAGCCCTGTTCCCAGTATTTACTGCGAAGCAGGAGAGCCACCCTTAGAGATGCGTAGGATGCTTTTAATGTGCACCTACGTTTCGAAAATTTTAGCTTTAAAAACCCACCCGTGTTTTAACATAATTTTTAAACCACGTTTTAAAGAACTTTTTAACAGACGGCAAAGAGCAACTTTACCCTTAGGTATTCGTTTTAACAATTTTATTGACGGAGAAAACCTCCAACTTCCGGAAGTCTGTCCTGGAGGCTTCCATAAGTTTCCACCGTGGCAGATACCATTCCCTACGTGCCTGACCCAACTGTGCAGATATTCAAAAACTGAAACGGACCCAGCACTGTACCAAATTAAATTCCAAGAAATAATGATGGAATATCCCGAATATATTCACATCTACACAGATGGTTCAAAAGTGGAGGATGGCTGTTCATGTGCTTTTACATCCACTCGACATGACACTCAGGCTTTCAAATTAAATCCCCTCTGCAGTATTTTCACTGCTGAACTCATAGCAGTTCAAAAGGCATTGGAGGGTACTGAGCCTAGGAGTGCGAACTATATTATATGTTCTGATTCCATGAGTGCACTGAAAGCCATCTCAAACCCGTACTACTGCCATCCCGTAGTGCAGAAAATTCATGCCTTACTATCGGTGTTGAAGGCAAAGGATGTGAATATACTCTTCATGTGGGTTCCTGGGCATGTAGGAATTGGTGGAAATGAAAAAGCCGACTCGGCTGCGAAGGCAGCTCTGTCAAGAGAGGATACTGACATCAACATGGTTCCATCCCAGGACCTTAAATGCCTTTTTAAGAGCACTTTGTTTGAAAAATGGCAAAGGTCCTGGGAGGCTGTTACAGGTAACAAGCTGAGAGCGATCAAAGCAAGTGTCACTCCGTGGCCATCCTCGGTTAGAAACAGTCGCCGGGAGGAAGTCGCAGTCACCCGACTTAGAATTGGCCACAGCGCTTTGACGCACTCATTCTTATTTACGCGGGAAAAGGAACCCCCCATATGCTCTACTTGTAACTGCCCCATATCCATACATCACATCTTGACAGAATGTGCCAAATATAGAGGAATCCGTCAACTTCTAAATATGAGAGGCACTCTCTCTGAACTTTTAGCAAACGATCCTGTTAAAATGGATATTATTTTAAAATTCCTAAGGTTAACAAATCTTTTAAGCACTCTTTGAATAGACTTTTGCCCATTTTTTAGCTTATGCCATTATTATATATTTATCTTGCAATTTTATTAATCTATTTTATCCTATTTATTCTTGTGGACCTTTTTTTAACGTGTATTTATTCATTTTAACCTGCAAGGTACACTTTTTGATTTGAGACGGTGCGAAATGACCTTAGCTGTCGAAGCACCTTACAAACAACAACTACTACTACTTTAGTTTGTTATTAAGTAATTTCTATATGAGAGTTTTATATTTCTCTGTCGTTCATTATTTCGTCAAATTAGTTTAATTTCGTTTTATAGTAGAGTAGGGTACGTAATTTATTATTATATTCTTTCTTTTAAACGTCAGTTATTGGATTCTTATTTTAATTATTCCGCGTTTTATCATTTTAGCTATTTTCATTATTGACGTTTCTACTTTGTTTTCATGTTAATGGCCAACGAAGTTTGTACGTATTGCGTAGAGTTTTTGTGTAGTCGTTATTTGTATAATCACGTAGATCATGGTCCTTCAATAGTTGTTAATATGTTTCTATAGGAGTGTTTTATATTTATGTGTAGTTCATTATTTCGTCAAAATAGATTAATTTCGTTTGATAGTAGAGTAGGGTACGTTATTTTTATTGTTTCATTCCTTCTTGTAAAGGTTAGTTATTGTATTCGTAGTTTATTTATTCCGAGGTTTATCAATTTAATTATTCAGTTGTATTCATTATTCACTTTTCTACTTTGTTTTCATTGTAATAGCCAACGAAATTTTTACGTATTGCTTACAGTTATTGCGTAGTCGTTTTTTGTTATAATCACGTAGTGCATGTTACTTCAGTCGTTGCTCAGACTTTGTGTTACTTTGTGCTACAAAGTACGGAAAGTGCTTCTTCCCCTTTTGTAGTTTGCGCTTCTCCCAAGCGTCGCGTGAGATCGAAGGATACCGACGCGGGAGTAGCTGGTCAGGGGACATTTGAGACGGTGGTGTGTTGTGCTATTCAGAGTGTTTGGGGCTTCTGTTCCCTCAATTGGTTAATTATGTATTGTGTTGTGCTACTCCAGTGTTTGGGGCTTCTATTCCCTCAATTGGTTAATTATGTATTGTGTTGTGCGGCTCCGAGTGTTTGGGACTTCTATTCCCTCAATTGGTTGTGTATTGGGTTGTGCTGCCATAGACCATTAGAGATCCAGCGACCAGTTAATAGTTATTTATTTCTTTGGTGTTAATACAGTCCACTTTTTACATACTGTTTTTTTTTATTATTACGATTTGTCACGAAACAGTAGTTGTTAGTATATTTCTAGTTCTTGCTATATTAATAGGCGTATTATAGTATTGCATTTAATAATATTGTAGATGGCCGGGTCAGATTTAGAGTATTATGAAGAAGCGCTGGAGGTGATGGAATTGGACGACTTCAGAAATGATCGCGGCAAGAAAGTATACATGGAGCGTCAAGATCCCTTCGGGAAATATTCCGATAGGCTTTTCAGGAGGAAATACAGGTTTTCCAAAGCTGGAGTGGAAAAAATTTGCAGTCGAATTGGAAATAATCTAGGCCGAGGAGCAGCAGGAAACAGTGGGCTACCTATTTCGCCTACTCTCCAACTCCTGGCATCCCTCAGGCTTTTTGCAAAGGGGTCTTATCAGGATGGAAATGCTGAGCTCCATGGAATAAGTCAGTCGTCAATGAGCAGAATTATTAAAAATGTTTCGGTGGCTCTGGCAAGGCTTAGACCAGAAGTTGTAACATTCCCTGATTCTGTGCCAGCGCAGAGAGCTGAAATGGCAGCATTTTATAGAATAAGGAGATTTCCGAAAGTAGTGGGATGTATAGACTGCACACACATTAAAATAAAAAATCCTGGTGGGCCAAATGCTCAAGCATACATCAACAGGAAGAATTTCTTCAGCTTAAATGTCCAAGTAAGTAACATTTTCTTAGCTAAATATATATGCATAACTAATTTTTGGTAATGTTCTTCTGCATGTTATTGTTAAATATCCCTTAACATGAATGGATATAAACTTTACCTGATTTTTTATTGATTGTATAAGGCCATTGAAAATGTAACTTCCTCTATTCTTAAAAAGGTGGTGTCTGCATCCAATTTAAAAATAAAAATTATTGTGTCAAGATGGAGAGGTAGCACACATGATTCGAGAATCTTTAACGAATCCAATTTGAAACGGAAATTTGAAAATGGCTGCTACAAAGGAGTCCTTCTGGGTGACAGTGGGTATGCCTGCCTCCCTTATTTACTAACACGAGTGCGGAATCCTCAGGTAATTCTTTAATAGTCAGATTATGTGCTCCCAGATAATGAGTGAACATAGTATATGTGAAGGAGTACTGTATACCAATGTTCAATACAGACAGCAGCAGAGGAAGCATACAACACAGCCCATATTCAGACAAGGAACACAGTGGAGAGGCTATTTGGCGTTTGGAAAATGACCTTCAGGGCACTTTATAGAGGTCTCACAGTGGACCTGGAAACATCAAAGGTCATGATAGTGGCAATGGCTGTACTCCATAACTTACGGCTGGAGTACAGAATGGAAGGTACAACCACTTTTCCTGTACTTTTATACATGGAAACATTCTACACCTTCCCCTCTACTTTTTAAGACAATGAACTTTATGTGAATCACTATCTTGATTTTCCAAATATCATATGAAACAATTCTTTATTTATAGCATTTATGGCTTATTAATGTTTTTCTAACTAATAACACAACATGAGGCACTTATATGAAATACACGAATAGCATTGAGAACATAATAGCACAAGAAATACATTTAACATTGAGAGCACTGTAACCAAGAAATGCACAATTGACATTAATGATGCTAACTGTAAAGATGAGTAAGTGTTGTTTTCAAATCACATTTCTTCCTGCTCAGCTTCGATGTGTTGAGACTCGAGGAACAAGAAGAACTTATGATTTTGCACTTATTTATGAACTTGTGACAGTTTTAACACACAACGGTTTTTCACAAGATAGGAGCTTCGTAAAACGTGTCCGTCCCGGGGAAGAGTCTTTTCGAAACAGGGAACTGTTCATCACGATGGCAGCACCTGCGGTAATGCAGCCAACCATCACGTGACCGAAAGACACGAGAGACAATACATAGTAATAGTACAAAAAACATCTTTGAATTTTAAACAAACTTGATGGTTGAACGATTACCTATTAAAATACAATTATACATAAACCTTCCCTGGTACTTCCTTGCAATGCTAATTAATTGTTAACATTCTTCGACAGAGTCTGATAGCAGCGATGATGACAGTGAAGAAGAGATACTCGAAGAGAATGAAGATGATGAGCAAGTTGCACCTACAGGAAGGGGAAATCTCTATCGAAGAAATTTTATTTCGACATATTTCAATTAGAAAAAAAAAGTACTAAAAAAAATATTTGCCTCTCTTATTCAATTATATCTTTAAGTTTTTCTTCCCAGAACATTTTTTTTTATTTTTTTATTTCTAATTTTTCCTGCAGCACCTCCATTTGTTTCTTATGAAGTTCCTCTTCCATTTCCCTTCTCCTTTTGATAGATACCTTCTGCTCCTCAACCTTCTCTGCCAATAGTGCCAACATCCTCTCCTCATATGGTGACACCTGCTTCGATTTTCTTCTCCCTTGCTTCTTCCTGAAAAATAGAAAGTATAAGTTCAATGAATTACTGTAATATAGCCTGTAGACTTTAACTTGCCTAAGTTCAGGTATTGCATTTACTATTAATTACTAGGAAATAATTTTCGTGGCTTAAGATGCACACAATTTCAAATGCTTCGGTTTATGCTCCTTTAAGGTGGTTTACATATATTGTAAGTTAAGCATCAAATTTGTGCCTGTTTAAATTTATATACAAAACTTTGTAATTATTGTAATAAGTAGTTTCATACCCCTCATTCACAGCCTCTTCGATAGGGCCCACAGATTGTTTTGAGGTTTCCCCAGATGCACCTTTGGTGGAGGATTGCGAAGGGCAGGGCGGAACACTTGTGGACGGGGAATCATCCTCTTTCCCCTCTGTTGTATTCTCTTGCTGTAAAATCAATAAAACAGGTTTTCAGACAAGTTAATCAAATTAGTTCATTTGTACAATCTAGCTTAATAATGTGACAAAAACATGGATTATGAGCTTCACAACTAACATAGCACAAGTTCTTCCATGCAGCACATTATTGCAGCGAAATTCATTTATATAAGAAAGTATGTTTCACAATAGGTTTATTCATAGATATTAAACTTACCACCAATATTTCTATATCAGCATCGTCATCCAACATACAGATATCTTTTGTGAACTGCTGGGGAATTAGATCACAAATGACGAAATCCACCTGTGTTGGTGGAGTATCTACCTGCGACGTAGAAGGACCTCCACCAGTCCCATGTTGGTATTTCCGTAGCTGTAAAAAGGGCATACAGAAATAACGGAAAAGCCATCAATTGTAGTAAACTACTTAACAATCTTAACCTTATAGACAGTTGATTACCTTGGCGATGGATTCCTTCGAGGTCAACTTCATCCTCCTCCATTGCTCCTTAATCCGTTGCATCCCCCGTTCTCCATGAACGGCCTCAAACAACGTCGTCACCTCCAACCACTGTTTCTGCTTTTCGCGTATCTTCCGTCCATCGCAACTTTTGCTCTCTATCACGTCAACACGTTCCTGGATCAACGATAGTAGCGTCTCCTTCTCCTCCTGCGACCAGTTTACCGCCCTTACCCGTTTTGTTTCCATATCTAACTAACCCAACAAATCGAAATAAAGTAACCCTAATAACACAACACCTAACCAATTAACCTACAAAACTAGCTAAAGTAAATAATAATGACGAAAACTAACCTAATTGAAAAGTAACTTACGCAATAGAACAATTGATAACACAACACCTAACCAATTAACCTACAAAACTAGCTAAAGTAAATAATAATGACGAAAACTAACCTAATTGAAAAGTAACTTACGTAATAGAACAAATAATAACACTACACCTAACCAATTAACCTACAGAACTACGCTAACACTAATTTAAATACACTAAATGAAATAAGAATCAAGAATATTCACCACGCAACCGCACAAAAGCCCAACCACAGGAGGAGTGAAGATGGCCGCGGCTTGTCGACCTCCAGGTATCGATTACTGCGCATGCGCAGTAGGTGCTTCACAATGATGCCAAGCGTTCCATTTCCCCTTGTCCAGCTTAGTGATGCTAGGTGGAGCTCTGCGTTAGTGGACCTTAGTCAACTCTCGTTAATCGCTCGATTGGGACTCTGCATACAACCTTTTAGTAGCTCTTTGTTACTCTCTTAGTAGGTGACTAGGAAGTAGCCCTTAGTCATGCGTAAAACAGAAAATCTCTGAATTCGGCCGTAAGTGTTTAAAGTTGCTACCGTTGGTAGCAATGCATGCTTTTGCACGCCGGATAATATTTTCCCGAACATTCTGCAACATTTGGACACTAATTGTTTCTATTCCGGCCGTCATATCAAAAACGTCCTCTGGCTGGCCTCCATCGTAAACCGCTGATTTCAAATAACCCCACAAAAAGAAATCTATGGGCGTCAAGTCAGGGGACCTCGCGGGCCTTTGAATAGGGCCATCCCGTCCTATGCATCACCTCGGCCACTTGGTGTTCAAATACCGTTGCACAGCAATACCACAATGTGCCGGTGCTCCATCCTGCTTATACCACATTCGTACCCAACACTGGAGTGGGACGTTTTCCAACAAAATTGGCATTACGTCCCGCAAGAAAACATGATATCCTCGAGCATTTAGTCTCTCTGGCAGCAAATAGGGCCCAATTATTTGGTCGTTTAAAATCCCGGCCCAAACATTAATTGCCCAGTGATCTTGAAATCCTCTCTCGCGTAATGCACATTCACATTCACCGAAAATCATGTACATATCTGCATACTCATTGCAGTCGTATTCCATCTCGCTCACTAGAAAGTCGCAGAAGGACTGGCAACTAAGTCAATGCGTTCTGTCCTTGGAGGGCACAGTGTACCTACTAGTGTGACTGTTGAATGGGCTAACGATAAAATCGATCAAGTGCAAACATAATCACATCTAATACTTCTCCATTTATTCCATGATTAGTGAGCATTTCTTTCTTGTTTTATTATTTATCAATAAATGCAATACATATTTATGCCATTATTTAGAAAAATTAACATTAAAAATTGTTATGTGAACCTAAGATGAATAAAAATAATTCAAAGACTGTGGGTCTTGATGAAACCCGGTATTATGATAAAAGGAAAACACCCATTTCACAGTCTACTCGATTTATTTTGGTCGCTCAAGAGCGAACGCATGATGCACTCGCTCTCGTAGGGAGTCAGCAGAGCCGTCGCGTGTTGTTTCGGCGCCCGTGTGCGAAACAAATGTGGCGCCCCAAGGATTTTTAAAAAATCTTGTACGTCGGCCTTATACATATTTACTTTAAAAAATAATACATTAATAATCTTATCTTATAAATTATAATAAGAGGATATATGGTAGATGTCTAATAAAGACAACTTAATACAAATATATACATAATACAATTAATATAATAGAAATATACTTAATACAAATACAAACTGTAAATACAAATTATATCAAAGGATAAAATGTCAAAGAATAACAAAAATGCAAGTTATCTTAAATTAAATTTATTACTGTAAATATATGTAACTTCCAAGGAATTATAACTTAACTTTCCTTACTTTCGCTGAGGCTATTTTTTTACGATGTAGTGTATATCTAATTCATTTAAAATTTCATTTTCTATGGATAAAATAGATAGATTTGTCATACGTTTTTGTGACATGGTGGAGCGTAAATAATTATTTATTAGTTTTAATTTTGAAAAAGATCTTTCCCATGTCGCAACAGTTAAAGGAAGTGTTAATGGGATTGTATATGAAATTGACAAATTATGGAAAGTATTAGTTAATTCATTTTTAATTAAATAGGTCAAAATGTCAATCGGTTTCATTTTATCTTGTAAAAATGGCTGTAATGTAATTATTTCATCATAAAGCTGTACAGCATTTATGTCTCTATTTTGGTCACAACTCAATTCTGATTGTAAATTTTTGCAGTACTTCATTAAATTATCTGTATCCATTCTGGAGGAAACTGGCAAATTATATAAAAAATCAAATTTTGACGATTGTGTTTTCAGTAATTTGAACCTCTCTTCAACAGCATTAATTATTTCATCAAGTATTGCAAAATAGAAATTAATTTTGTAATTCTCTTCCGGTCTCTTAATGGTCTCATCTTTTTTTCTCCTTCGGAATAATGCATCAGTAAAATCTGTTTGTGTATTACTTTTTTCTGCAATTTTTTTCGCGTCAGCTAAAACAGAATTAAATTCTTCATCACTTCGTGTTTTTTTCAGAAAATCAGTCAAATTTTCAAGCTGAATTAAGCAAGAATCAATATCCAAGTCAATTTTCTGCATCATCTTACTTACTACATTAATTTTAGATAATATATTATACCATACTAAAACAGAGCAAATAAATTGAAAGGTTGAAATTTTCGAAAATAAACATTCTGCTTTGTGCTTTGTTGACACGTCAAAATCTGATTCAACAATATCGTTTAAGGCATTACAAATTTTGTCTAAAAAATAGCTTAAAGGCCTAATTGCCTCAACTCTACTTTCCCATCGGGTGTCGGACAAAGACTTTAGTGTTAGTTCCGTAACGTGCTTACGTAAAATTCCCCATCTTTTGTAGGAAGCTGAGAAAAATACATAAAGCTCTTCCACATTTGAGAAAAAATGTAGTGGAGGGGAGTCGTCTTCGCCGCGGAAAGAGTCGGGCGGCCGTAACCCACCGCTGGATGGGCCGCCGTCCGTCGGCGAGGGGGGAGGGGATGCGATGCCAGGCAGCCGCGGAGATGGCGGGCAAGAAACGTCTTCGACGCTAGTAGGTGAAGGCACACCCCCGGGAATGTCTCTTGTCAGAGGTGGTGGGGGGTCTGGCGCCGTGCTGTCTCCTTCCTCCGATGCATTCGCTCTGTCTCCACGCTCGTATATTTCTCCGCGCTCTGCCGGTGGCCCGTTCTTACGTGATGGTTTCTCGCAGGAACATGGAATCAGCACATCCGGTGAGGGAGGGAGCTTTCGGGGCCTCCCCCTCCTTTTCTCGCCGACACCTGTCGGAACAGCGGGGGGAGGCAATCGCAAATGGCTGGGGTGTGGTTTTATGCGATTTTGGTGTACAATTAATGTTCTGTGGGGAAGTTGCAACCTAACATTCACAGGCGTCATCACATCTATAACCTTATAGGGTCCTTTCCACGGCATTCGGAACTTCTTAACCTGCCCTACCTTTGCACACGGGTTACTTAGATAAACTGACTAACCGCGCTCATACTTTATAACTTTACTGCCCTTATCATATTGCCAAGCTTGTCTTCGTCGCGCATTAATGTTGTTCCTTCGGCAAATTTCCCACATCCCCTTCAGTTTATCTGTTAAGCCCGCCACGTACATTTTATCCAGCCCTTTCACCTTCCCTTTTACGCACTCTTGAAAGAGGAAGCTTTGGCCTCTCTAGTAATTATGCCTTGTATTTTTTGTTGTGTTTTTATAATTTATAATGTACGATAGAGTTTGGGCTCGATTTTTTACGAAAGTACCGTGCGCCTGAAATTTTCATCGCCTTTTGGCGTAAAGGAGTTTCGTAAATATAGATCAGCTTTATATATTTTGAAAGAGGAAGCTTTGGCCTCTTCAGTAATGCACAACCTGTATTTTTACTATAGTTCTAGCGTTTTATAATCAACGTGAAAGTTTGCGGTGAAATTTTCGGTTCTGCGCCGAAAATTTGGAGCGCAACCACATACTTTTGTCTAAATACGGAAGGCATATTCGTCCATCTGAGTAATATATACGTGGTTTGATAGAGGAAACTTTGGCCTCTTCAATAATGCACGACCTGTATTTTTACTATAGTTCTAACGTTTTATAATCAACGTGAAAGTTTACGGTGAAATTTTCGGTTCTGCGCTGAAAATTTGGAGCGCAACCACATACTTATGTCTAAATACGGAAGGCATATTCGTCCATCTGAGTAATATATACGTAGTTTGATAGAGGAAGCTTTGGCCTCTTCAGTAATGCACGACCTGTATTTTTACTATTGTTCTAACGTTTTATAATCAACGTGAAAGTTTCGGTTCTGCGCTGAAAATTTGGAGCGCAACCACATACTTTTGTCTAAATACGGAAGGCATATTCGTCCATCTGAGTAATATATACGTAGTTTGATAGAGGAAGCTTTGGCCTCTTCAGTAATGCACGACCTTTATTTTTACTATTGTTCTAACGTTTTATAATCAACGTGATAGTTTGCGGTGAAATTTTCGGTTCTGCGCTGAAAATTGGAGCCCAACCACATACTTTTGTCTAAATACGGAAGGCATATTCGTCCATCTGAGTAATATATACGTAGTTTGATAGAGGAAGCTTTGGCCTCTTCAGTAATGCACGACCTGTATTTTTACTATTGTTCTAACGTTTTATAATCAACGTGATAGTTTGCGGTGAAATTTTCGGTTCTGCGCTGAAAATTGGAGCCCAACCACATACTTTTGTCTAAATACGGAAGGCATATTCGTCCATCTGAGTAATATATACGTAGTTTGATAGAGGAAGCTTTGGCCTCTTCAGTAATGCACGACCTGTATTTTTACTATTGTTCTAACGTTTTATAATCAACGTGATAGTTTGCGGTGAAATTTTCGGTTCTGCGCTGAAAATTGGAGCGCAACCACATACTTTTGTCTAAATACGGAAGGCATATTCGTCCATCTGAGTAATATATACGTAGTTTGATAGAGGACGCTTTGGCCTCTTCAGTAATGCACGACCTGTATTTTTACTATAGTTCTAACGTTTTATAATCAACGTGAAATTTGCGATGAAATTCTCTTTTTCCCACGAAATAACGATTCCTCTTTTCACTTTCCCGAAGAAGAAATATAATCTTTTCCCTAGTATCTATGTGAAGCCTTGTGAGAAATGTGGTCGTCCGCCTGAGAAAGAAATATGTCTCCTGTACACTAAATACACACATCCCACTTCTGAAGCTTCTAAAAATCGCTTTTCAATTCACCAAGAATGTTTTCTCTTCGGCGATCCCTCAACGACCTTCAACAACCGGCTTGTTCCGCTATTTGTATTGTTTGTATTGTTCCTTGCGTCCCCCAAAAACACGTAACGGCGCGTAAAAATGGAAGACTAAAAACCGTAACATGACTGATATTTTAGTGACTCAATAAGTATGTTTTATCGATATTTAACATTAGGAAAAACTAAATAAAACAGCGAATTTATTGATTACAATAATAATAAATGCAATTTATGCACAATCTATAGTAATAATAATACACAGTTTTTGTTTCGTATTCAACGGACCTACGCAGTTTCGATTTCTCAAGTTGACCCACATAGTGCGTGTAGACGAGGAAACGGTCACGCTCGCATATGATTCACGGTATCTTTTCAAACACTTCGCTTACAAGAGATATGTTTACGATGCTATAATGTAAATTTCATGCTGAATCCAATTACGCATGTGTACATTTTCTAAAAGAATCGGGAAAGGACTTGTGAGCTAAAATGTAACTTTTAAAAGTTTTCCGTATTCTGTCTAAAATCTCATGATAAATACAACTCTATATACATGGAAAAAACTGCATACGCATAAACTTCGTAATCAGCAAGTTCAAATACAGAAATGAAATATTCATTGTCATATAACATGGAAAATATCTACGTATTACGTATATAGTACTTTGTAAAAAGTAACATCAAATAAACAAATCATATTTTCATTTCCTGTTAAATAAATAATAAATACCTTATCTTTAGTCTCTTGAAGTAGAACTTTCACGATGACTTTCTTTTCTGCTGCTTTGTTAGCTTTTCCGCAAATATTCTCTGGAGGTGAGGGAACACATATAACATGGAAAAAATCTACGTACGTATATACATACTTCCCAAAAGGTATCATCAAATAAACAAATCAAATTTTCATTGCCTGTAAAATAAATAAAAAATACCTTAAAAATTCTGCTTCGTGTGGTAAACCTCAAAGCAGTCAATGCACAGACCTGCTGCACACTGCTCGCACCAATATGTGGTATCTTTCCTCCTGCCATTTTTTGTGCAAACAACACACTTTTTTTGAGGAGTCGACTTTTTCTCCGTAGGGGGGATCCTTCTCGGAAAATGCCTCTCTTTGATACGTGGCACTAAATTGTCGGAAGAATGTCGCCCTTGGACTTTCGCTTCAGCTGTTTTGGAATATTTCGCGAATAGCCCCTCCACAAGCTGAATCCTATACGACAGATGGTCCATCTTCTTCTCAGTATTATCACGAAAAATGATCAATGAATTTAGTACTGTCACATTTAGAAGCCTCCTAAACAACTTCAAATACCACTTATTATGGCGTTTTCTTTCAATCAAAAAAGTCTGCAATAACTGATCTTTGAGGTCCACTCCCCCCATGTTATGGTTGTAATCTATGACACATATGGGCTTCTTAGTTTCCTTGTTCCTTTTCGTTACGGACCTAGTGTCGTCATTGTGGAAAGTGGAAATCATCGACACTGTTTTTTTATCTCGCCATTTCAAAACAGTAACAGGTCCCGAATGTTGCGCAATGACATCTCCTTTCTTCAACTGCTTCTCCTTCACTAACTTTGGGACATTTTTCCTATTCAATTTTATTGTTCCTGCATAATCTGTGTGATAACACATTTTTAAAATGTTTGCCAAGGCAGGCGAGTTGTAAAAATTGTCCATCCACACAGTTCTCCCCTGGTTCAGTAGAGGCTCCACCAGTTTTAAAACTATTGCAGAAGTCTTATTTGTGTACACTTTTATAAGGCGTGATTCAAACAATGTATCCTTCCCAGTGTAAACTAGAAATGCCCACAAATAGCCAGTTCTTGCGTCACACAACTCATAAGTCTTGATACCAAACTTTGCTGATTTGAGGGGAAGGTACTGCTTGAACGATAGACGGCCCTTCCATAATGTAAGCGACTCATCTATCGAAATGTCCCTGTTCGGTAAATACAGCTCTTGGAATTTTCTATTGAGGTGAGAAATTACCGGGAAAATTTTATCTTTACTTTCATTGTCTGTGAAGTGCAAACATTTACATATATTTTCAAATCTGTCTCTCGTAATAACATCTCCAAAGCCTGGCGTTAAAAGTGATTCTTCTTGTAGAAAAATACGAACGTAATGTGGGTTTCTGAACAATTCCCATAAGCATGAAAAGTCCCAAAACTACATAAATTTCCTCCACTGTCACAGGTTCCCATGATGCGGTTCTTGATTTTTGTGTTAGTCTACGCCAATTGGATTTAAAAAATTGTTCGGCGTATCTATTTGTTTCCTCCACAATTGTCTGAACAAATTCTACATTAAAAAATAACTCAAACGCATCTACAATGTCATTTACATCCTCTGCCCCATTCTGAGGACCCCTAGGACCGGTGAAATTTTCCCTATGTCCTACATAATTTTCCATATCCTCCCACACAAAGTTTTCTACATAATTTTCCGCATCATCCCCCACAAATATTTCCTCGTGCACCTCCTCTTGATCACTTGCTGGGCACATAATCGCATCAAGTTCAGAGCGATCACGAACTTCATTCTCACTGTCTGAACTAGAAACACTAACCTCAGAATCACTTGCGAATAATCCTTCTTCAATTTGTTCATCACCAAATACTTGCGGCCTTTTCCTGCTTGTTGACGCCATGATGACAAAGGGTCTCGAAGAAAAAGTCACAATTGAATGTTCCAAATTTGCACACGAATAATATTCACTGGTATAATAATGCTAACTACGAAAACTTGAATAGCAACAGTAACAACGAAAATTTGAATAATAACAATAACAGTGAAAACTTGAATAATAACAATAACAACGAAAACTCAAAAGAAGTTAGCTCCGTACACAGCGAATAGTCAAAAGAATTTGCCTCCGTAAAGACCAAAGGCTCCTTCTCAACTGAATTGCTTTGGAGATGCAAGAATATTTGGCAAACCCACCCAATGCGAATAAGGCGGAGGAAAAGAGGTTGGGGTATACACTTTCCTCGGCGGCGAGCTACAAAGGATAACAGCGGTTGTAGAAGGGTCGTAAAATGGTCGTAGAAGAGTCGAAGGATAAAGGCCCATACACACGTCAGTTAATGGCCGGACGGCGGCCTCAAGGCGGCCTGATCCGTTCAGATCCTAGCATACACACGTGAGGCCGTTTCCTTCGGGCGGCCTCAAGGCGGTCTGTGGTAGGATTTCCTCACAACAAAGGGTTTAGCGAATAACGGGGTGGGAAATTTATCCGAAAAACGATCATCCTAAATATTAGGGTTAGGGTATAGTTTTTTAACTTTTGAGATTTTTACTTGAATGACTGATTTGAACATGCAAGTTATTATAGGAATCGTCAATAACATAGGGGTCATTATGACAAGGCGAAAATGCCGACATCGGCTAATATTAATAATACTAATTATTCCGAGAAATGTCACAATACACCGAGAAATAATTGAAGTAAACCTCTCGAAATAAGTCAGATTACTAAAAGAAGTTTAATATAAACAGTAACAATTCGTTACATTCAAACTAACCTCTCCAATGGAAGACTGACAATGTTGTGAGTGATGATGTCCCACGTAAATCCAATAAAATGTTTTAATTAGGATTTTCCTTAAATTTACGAATTCAATGTAATTTTTTTCATAATGCGGCCCGCGGACTCGGAAAAAATGTGAAATAAGGCCCTTTGATAGAAAAAGGTTGTGCACCACTGCTTTATAGTACAAAAAAGTACCGGGGCGATCTTCACAAAAGGGAAACGTGAACAACAATACGAAACTACCATGCATCACCCAAATCCACGTGTTCTCTGAGAGCATGGGTAGCTAGGAGAGGGGGTTGAAAGGTCTACTGCGCATGCGCAAGATTTGGCCGGACCAGCCCCTGGCAACTCAAGGATTTTTATAGGTTTAAGTAACGCTTGGCTGCATTGCTAGATGTCACTGGAAGCACTTCAAAATGAAAGTGGAGAAGGGGATGGGTCTCGTGGTTAAAGACGTTAACAGTCGATGTCTGATCGTGGCAATCATGGCGGAACGTGGTGGGATGTTGAGAGGCAGAAAGAATGTGTGCGCCGTTAACGGCCGTGATGGGCCAACAAAATTTTTTAATTTCCTGAGGGCTGAAAAAGTGTAAGTTAATTTATAGTAATGAATATTTTACCTGTGAATGCTGAAGTGTTTCTGCAAGTTGTGTAGTTTATGAGTACATAGCTACATCGGTTGTTTTCCGAGCGAATATCTTCATTTATAAGCGAAATTTAGAATTTTATTTATTCACACCGCTTTGAGGAATTACGTTTAACTAAATGAAGGGATTTGTAATGCGAACATATATGTGGGATTTACGGGAATTAATCAGAAATAAGCGTAACAAACACCAAGCTAATTTAAACAGATTTAATCGAAGAAACAAACAAACACAATTGACTCCACACCATCGTCTTGTCTCGCCTAAGGTCGCCTCTACTCTCCTCTCGGAAAAGCGTCCTTCCGCCACCGTCTCCCGCATAAACCGTTAATCCCCTTCCCTCAACCCCTGGCGTCACTTTCTCCTGAAGGGTCCTTCTCTTGGGGTTTTTCCTGTGACAATTCCCCGTCCGCTTCCCGCTTCTGCCTCGGCCCCACAGCTCGGCCCTCCTGACGGTCGTCTGCCTCAGACGATCCATCCTCCTCGTGAGCCTCGCCGTCGTCCTCCGAGCAGCTGCTGCCACTGTCGTCGTCCTCCTCCAAGTCGTCGGTGAAGCCTCTCCAGGGCTTGACATGGTCCGCCGAACACGTTGTCTCCCTAGGGCCCTCCCCTTCTCCAAGCTTCTGCACCTTGTAGCGATCATGCGGGGCCACCTCGGCGATCCTGTATGGCCCAAGGAACTTGATCGCCAGTTTCAGCCCCGGTCCCAGCTGGGTCCGCTTGATGGCTATTAGATCGCCCACTTGGTAGTCTGTCGCCTTCTTGCGACCTCGGTCATACCCCCTCCGGTTCTCCTCCTGGATTTTTTCAATCTGCCGCTTTGCCTTTTCGCGCAAGTCCTTGCGAGCGTCGTTGAACATCTCGCGCTGTTCCTCCTCGATCAGCTCCTTCAGCTGCAGGTCTTCGGTGCCCCTCATCGTCGTCCAGAGCAGCAACTCGAACGGCGTGCTCCCGATCGCACGCTGATAGCTCCCGTTGATGGCGCGTTGGACTCTTGACAGCTGCCGATACCACTTCTCAGGCTCCTCCGCGGCCAGTTTGGACAGAACGCCCGAAACTATGCCGTTCACCATCTCGACTTGCCCGTTACCCCTCGGCACTCCAGTGGCAATCGTGAAATGCTGCACGCCCTCCGCCTGACAGTACTCCTGGAACTCGCCTGAAGTGAAGGCCGTTCCTCTGTCGGAGACAATCCTCTTTGGATTTCCAAAGTTCGCCTGATGCTGCCTCAAATTCTCCAACACCTCTGCCGTGCCTGTCGATTTCGTGGCGAAAATCCACACGAATTTCGTGAAGGCGTCCACCAATACAAGCAAATGCCGGTATTTCTTCCTCGTCGCCGGCAGCGGTCCCACATGGTCGATGTGCAGCGTGTGTAGAGGCTGATCCTCCTTTGGAATCGGATGCAACCAACCTTCCGCCTTGCCCTGCTTCCGTGCTCCTAGAATACAGGGGAGGCAGTTCTGGATGAACGCCTCTGTCCTCTTCTGCATCCTCTCCCAACAATACTGCCTCGACAGCACCTCCATCGTCTTCTTCACTCCAAAATGCCCGATGTCATGAGCATTTTTTATTAACTCCTCCTGCATGCCTCTTGGCACGACCAGTTTCTCCAGGCCCTCCGGGCCCTTGTAGAGCAATCCATTCTTCAGGTCGAGAGTGGAAAACACCGTGGCATCCGCCAGCCTGTCCAGCAGATCTTCTATCAGGGGCAAGGGGAAGTGCTCTCTCACGATCACCTTGTTGAGCAGCTTGTAGTCCACGCAAATCCTCGCCGATCCATCCTTTTTGCGCGCGACCACTATCGGGCTCGCGAACTCCGAATTGCTAGGAACCACGATCCCCTCCTTCTGCCATTCGTCAATCTGCTGCTCCACTTCTTCCTTCTCCTTTGGCGCCAAACGTCGCGGGTTGCGACTTATCGGCGTCTCGTCCTTCAAGACGATCCTCATTTCCACGGAAGCCTGCTCCTGGTCCGTCGGCCGGTATCCTTCGATCAAAGCCATCGCCCTCCGCTGATACTCCTCCTTTACGCCCTCTAATACGCCGCTCACCACGTCTCCTTTCTCCGACAGAACCAGCAGAACGTAACCGCTCCCGGCTAAAGGTCCGACGCTGGCTCCCTCCTAGTGCAGGACCACTCTCGCGTGGTCCAGCAGCGGGTCTCCCAGTAAGACATCGGCTGGTACGGCACCTTCCGGTACCACTCTATACGTCAGCTGGTACGTTGTTCCTCCGATCAACGTCGGGACATCTACGCAGCCCAGGGTGTGGAACTGCTTTCCTCCTGCCCCCTCGAGAATTTCAACGCACTCCTCCAGCTGCGACACGTCCTGCTGCTCCGCAATGCTTCTATAAAATTCTTCTCCCAACACGTTGAAATCTGCGCCGCTATCCATCTGGCACTCGATTTCGCGCCCTCCGATGCTCGCCAGCACCTTGCTCTTGTTTCTCCCGGCGGCAACTCTAAGAATCTTATAGGATTCATTTCCTCCATCCGCGGGCTTTCCGGATTTCGCCTTACTGTCCCTCGCCTCCGGACAGTTTCTGGAGATATGGCCGGTCTTCTGGCATCTATAGCAACGTGCACCATCATTCTTGCGCGAACAATCGCGGCCAATGTGCCCCTTTTCTCCGCAGTTGAAACAGTGATCCGGCCTGGTACGGTTCGACTGCCGGTCTCCTTTCGCCTTCTCCGTTGATTGCTTCGCCGCTGCTGGCGCGGGCTTCGAGCGGGATGCCTCCTTTCTCATCCGCACTGCCACCTCATAGCCCACGAGCAGATCTTTCAGCTGGGCAAACGTCCTCGCTCCATAGTGGGTGATTTTATTTTGTGGGATCATCCGTGATCCCGTCAACCTCATATCTGATTACGACGGCGTCGTCCAAATTCCCTCTCCTCCCGATGCACCGCATACGTTGGACGTACTCCATCATCAGCTCGTCTGGCTTCTTTTTCTCCTTAGCCAGTGTCTTGTGGACGTCCCTGCTGTCCACTCGATCCGCGAAATCCTCCTCCAGAGCCTGCTTAAGGCCGTCCCATGTCGTGATGTTCCGCTGCGCCGACAACCACGACTTTGCGGCTCCCTCCAATGCCTTTTTTGCCGCCACAAAAGTTTCAAATGGGCTCCAGCCGTAGACGCCTGCATCCTCACTCACCGACTCGATCCATGATTCCACGGGCAAAGCTGGATCCTTCCCGTCAAATCTCGGTAATGTCTCCGCTGCGTCTCTGAAGGGAATTTTGGTCCCCTCACCCGGCCGTGCGGCCGCACCAGGCACGTCTTCCCCACGTGCACGGGCTGCTTCACGCCGCATCAGCTCGTTCTCCCGACGCAGATACTCCAACTCCCTTTCACGCCAGTCAGCTGGCGGGGGCGGCGGCAGTAGCGGGGCCACGGGCGTGTCCGGCCGGGGCTGTTGGAGCTCCTTCAGTAGCTGCTGCCTCATCGAGCGCATCTGCTGCTCCATCCGCAATCTCACCTCCTCCTCCATCGCCGCCTTCACCTCCGCAAGTCGATCCTCCGCCATCACCTCGACCAGTTGGCGCAATCTCTCTGCGTCGGCTTCGGCAGTCGTCTGCGTGCCTCGAGACGAATCGTCTGCCTCAACCAAACCTCCCACCTGCGCCAGGTTTCGGTCCTCCATGGCTGCTTTCCTCCGGGCTGTTCGCTCCGCTATTTTCGTCCTAACGGTGCTCTTGACCCGCCTGGAGGGCTGCTGTCGCTTCGGCGAGCAAGGGCTGCTCCGACTCCTCGGCCTCTCGAACTGCCCTTTCGGCACGCTCCCCTCTCCTTGACCCTCCGTCTCGATGCTCCTCGGGTCTCCCTCGAGTTGCGCCCGTTCTCCTTCTCGCACCCACGCCCGTGTGACACCTGGCCTTCGCACTCTCTCCTACGCGATGACTTTCTCTCTCGCACACTGTCCTGTGCGATGTCTCTCCTTCTCACTCGCACTCACTCCCGTGCGACGCCCCTCCTTTTCTTTTGCACGTACACCCGTGCAAAGCGTACCTCCCGCGCTTTCTCCGACGCAAAGACGTTTTTATCCTATGCGACTCTCCCGCAATTCACCCTCGCGCTCACTCCTGCGCGATAATGCACCGTGTTTTGCACTTACATGCGATTCTCCATTCGCTCCGCTAACTCCTTCCGTTAGCGTCTCAAAAGCCTTACGCTGCTCCCCTCTCCGATGATCAGGTCCGACGGTCCACGCTCCGGGCCTCCTGCCTTCGTGCGTTGAGCTTCACCTTTATCCAGCTCCTCTGGTCCTTCACAAGTACTTCGGGATGCGATGATCTCCACTCATCGCTGCATGCGGCTTTGCTCCTCCTTGACGCCTCCGGATTCACACGTTTACAAATTCCTAATTAAGTTAGCCTGCATCCCGGACGAACCCCCAAGTTTTGTGGGATTTACGGGAATTAATCAGAAATAAGCGTAACAAACACCAAGCTAATTTAAACAGATTTAATCGAAGAAACAAACAAACACAATTGACTCCACACCATCGTCTTGTCTCGCCTAAGGTCGCCTCTACTCTCCTCTCGGAAAAGCGTCCTTCCGCCACCGTCTCCCGCATAAACCGTTAATCCCCTTCCCTCAACCCCTGGCGTCACTTTCTCCTGAAGCGTCCTTCTCTTGGGGTTTTTCCTGTGACAATTCCCCGTCCGCTTCCCGCTTCTGCCTCGGCCCCACATATATGTGTCATTGGTCTCCGCATTGATTGAATATGTATTGGTGGTTTGTTCGAAATATACATAAGTTTCGTCAATTAAATCGAGTGGAAAAGTTACTGCATAAATTATTACGTTCTGTAAATTATAAATTTCATGGTTTCAGCTTCATTGTGAATTATTGTATGCTCTTGGAGATTCGTTCCTTACTCTGTAGGACGTAGGAATTAAATCATTCGTTTCGTATTTATTTTTAAATAATTATGTCGATTCTTCTAGTCTTTTTGCACTTAATATTAACCCCTCGAACTGTGAGAAACTATCTTTAATTTAACCCTCCGTCGGGCGCAATATATCTGTGAGATATGGAGGGTGCAACATTGTTGATCTCTCAGCAGTACCCCCTGCGGGAAGGGGGCTAGAATACTCCCGCAGCCCCTCTGCTGGTCGTAAGAGGCGACCAATGGGCGAGGAGACAACCTCGTAAAAAAACCCAAAGTTAACTCAGGGTAGTTTCCAAACAGCATGTGGGTCTGCTGTTTGAGTTTTTGCCATAACATCCGGCTATCGGCCCGCCCGCGTGTTTGCCGTGCGTGGAGACCCGTAAGGTGGGGAAGAGATGCCTGGTGGTTGAGCTCACTGGACCTCATCTGGGTTTCGGATGCTCAAGATGCGATCCGTGAGCAACACACCACTTTGGCCTCGGACTCAGTGTAAACGGGACGTCGGGTGCTAGTCACACCCGATGAATCGGGTTGCCGTCGCGTCTTGACGTTCCGGTCGGCGAGTACGGAGGCTATGGGGGTCTGTGTAGGGGGGTCAAAGGTGCATGGGTTTGGAGGGCCCATGCACTGGAGATCTTACCCGAAGCAGACAACCTAGTCAGAGGTGCTATATCCTGCTGGTTAGCCCTGGCGTCTGCATCAGTTTGTGGTGCGGCGTCCCATTTGTGGCTCCGTGGTGGGTGGGGAGACCAGAGGACGAATCTTTAAATCTTTAATTATGGCGGAAAACTTTCCTCCTCTTAAAAGATCCCGTCCGGATGCGGGCGGGGGAAGAACCCGTCTGGTCACAGACGGGGGAGAAACTGTCAAAAAGTGCTTAAAATACCTGATTATGAAACGTGTAACAGAAGGAGAGACCTTTACCAAAGTGTCTCCCTTCTTAATTTATAATGCTCTGTCATCACAAGTACCTGGGCCTCTTCATTCAGTGAAGAAGCTCAGGGATGGAACTCTATTGATTCAAACGTGCACTGAACTCCAGAGCACAAAAATACTGGGAATGACGATGATGAAGGACATGCCAGTCTCGGTGGAGGCTCATAAAATGCTGAACACCTGCCAGGGGGTCATAACCAACTATGACCTTCTGTACACAGACATCGAGGAATGTAAGCGTGAGCTGGCCCCGCAGGGGGTGATAGACTGTAGGAGGCTAACAATAAAGAGGAATGGTGAGGTCATCAATTCCACCTCGATGATCCTCACATTCTCCCTCGATAAGCTGCCAGAGAAGGTCAAAGTTGGTTATGAGGTCTGTTCAGTCAGACCTTACATACCGAGTTCTCTGCGCTGCTTCCAGTGCCAGAAGTTTGGCCACACTGCGCCTCGTTGCAAAGGCAAACCAACCTGCCCCCGGTGCAACCGGGAAAAGCACGAGGAGGAAGTATGCAAGAGGGCCTTACCCTGCGTCAACTGTGACGGCCCACACCCGGCTTTCTCCCGAGACTGTGCAAAGCTGAAGGAGGAGAAGAAGGTAATGGAAATAAAGACGGTAGAGAAACTATCATATTTCGAGGCCCGTAAAAAATACAGGACTCTCGTCGCTCCTGTCTTCTCGAAGTCCTTCACGTCCTTGGCATCAACACCAGTGAAGAGGAGTACAATTGCCACCCAGACGGATGATCCACCAATCCAGGTTGCTCAGAAGAAAACACACAAGAAAGACAAAATGAAAGAGAATAGCAATAATGATAAAGAAAAATCTAATATGCCGAAACCAAGCACACCGAATAAGGGGCCCAATGGCAATGCCCCTACTGTGACCCATTTTTTAAATGGGTCAATAAAAAATGGTGGAGGAAGACTGGACAAGACTCCTTCTCCTGGTCCCTCCCGCAAACCTCCTCCTGTATCCGAAGAGAGGATGGAGGAGGACACACTTTCCGAGGGTGAGTGGGAAAACTCCCTCCCAACTCTCCGGAAGAAAGGGGGGAAGGGGAAGTTAAAGAGATAAACTTCCAGTGTGACGGACTTTTTAAAAAAATAACTTTTTAAATTTTAACTCATATTTATTTTATTTTAAACATGTTTTTATCTATACAGTGGAACTGCAACGGTTTCTACACGCACAGGGAAGAACTGGAGATCCTAATTTCTGATCTCGACCCTGCGTGCATATTTTTGCAAGAGACGCATTTTAAAGAGCAAGATAAGGTTAACTTAAAGGGTTTTCACGTTTTCCGAAAGGACGACTTAAGTGGCAATAGGGCTCAAGGGGGAGTGGCTGTAGCCATCAGGGAGACCCTTTACACCTCCCAGGTGAATCTGCAGTCGCCCTTCCAAGCAATAGCACTTACCATTGCCACCCCGCAGGAAATTACTTTTTGTAATTTATACCTGCCGGAAGGGGCACCAGTGAACCGGAGGAACCTGGAGGATCTAGTTAATCAGCTACCGAGGCCATTCGTGTTGTTAGGGGATTTTAATGCCCATAACACCCTATGGGGAGACACGATGGCTGACAACAACGGTAGAGGGCGTCTCTTGCAAAAATTTTTAGAAGATTTTAACCTGATTTTACTAAATGATCGTGAAAAAACACGTTTTAACCCTTTTAATGGAGAATATTCCTCCATCGACCTTTTTATTTCTACCAGTGCAATAGCTCCACTGTTCCATATGTCCGTCCACACAGACCTTTGTAAAAGCGATCACCTCCCCATTTTAATAACCAAGCAAGGTCCAGTGATTAGCTTTGACTATCCTAGAAAATGGATTCTAAGGAAAGCTAACTGGACAGATTTTAAAGGCGAACTTGATTTTAATTTTGATATGAGTCACAGTTCTTTAGAAAACATTAAATCATTTACTGCCACCGTGGTGGAACGATGACTGTGCAGCGGCTATAAAAAACAGGAAGAAGGCACTGCAAATCTTTAATAAATATCCTACTGCAACAAATCTTAGAGCATTCCGGCGACTGAGGACGAAAGCTCGACAGGTGGTAAAGGATGCCAAAAAGGAATCCTGGATGAAATACATCTCATCCATTAACCACCGTACACCCATAACACAGGTTTGGAATAAAGTCAGAAAGATCTTGGGCACCCATCGAACATCACACATTAGTGCAATAAGTTTCGATGGGGAGTTAATAAAGGCCCCTGACAAAATTGCAGACGTTCTGGGTAAGTATTATGCCGAAGCAAGTTGTACAGATAAATACTCGGACCCGTTTCGCGTAATAAAGACAGACCAGGAAAAGAAGTTCTTAGACTTCAACCCAGGGAGTAAAAGGGATCATTACAATGACCCTTTCTCTCTGAGGGAACTAGAGTCGGCTATAAGAGAATCAAAAGAAAGCTCGCCAGGTTATGATGGTATACATAACGCTTTCCTGAAAAATCTACCCGAAAGAGCAAAGGGGGAGCTTTTGAAGACATTAAACCAGCTGTGGGAGGAAGGATGTTTTCCCGATGTGTGGCGGGAATCTGTGATTATTCCAATTCCAAAACAGGGAAAGGATAGGTCCTTACCAAGCAGCTACCGTCCCATCTCTCTGACGAGTTGCCTATGCAAAACGTTAGAGAGAATGGTTAACCGACGGCTATATTGGTGTCTGGAGAGCCGCAACTTATTATCAAACATACAGTGCGGCTTCAGACGAAACAGGTCTACGATCGACCACTTGGTAAGGACCGAAAACTTTATCCAGGAGGCCTTTCTTCTTCGCCAACATGTTGTCGCAGTATTCTTCGACCTCGAAAAAGCTTACGATACAACATGGCGATATAAAATCTTAAGGACACTGCATGACTGGGGTTTCAGAGGAAACCTCCCCCTTTTTATTAAAAACTTTTTAACCAATCGAACGGCTAGGGTACGGATAGGAACTGACCTATCTAGACCCTTTACCATAGAAAACGGAGTTCCACAGGGATCGGTTTTAAGCGTGACCCTGTTTGCCATAGCAATAAACGATATAGTAAGCTGTATCAAGACTCCAGTAGAGGCATCTCTCTTTGTAGATGATCTGGCAATTTTCTGCAGGTCATCCCACTTGTCCACTGCAACAAGACAGATACAGCTTACTATCAATCGTTTAGACAAATGGGCACAGGCAAATGGTTTTCGTTTCTCAAACGAGAAAACCAAATGCCTCCATTTTTACAGGGTGAGAGGAATCTTCCCTCATCCTGTTTTAAAACTAGGGGGCAATAGATTAGATCCCGTGTAAACAACCCGTTTTCTTGGTATGGTTTTAGACAGAAGACTGAATTGGCGGAGCCACATTAGTATTTTAAAAGGTAAGTGTTTTAAAGTTCTAAACAATTTAAGGTTTTTAACGAACTCGTCATGGGGTGCCGACCGTACATCAATGCTCACTCTTTACCGAGCATTGGTAAGGTCCAAAATGGACTATGGGTCCTTCATATACGCCTCATCACGAGCTTCGTATTTGCGCCCTTTGACGTCCGTACACAATTCTGCTCTGAGGCTGGCTACTGGTGCTTTCAGGACCAGCCCCATTCCCAGTATTTACTGTGAATCGGGAGAGCCGCCCTTAGAGATACGGAGAACGCTTTTAATGTGTACATATGTTTCAAAAATTTTAGCATTAAAAACCCACCCATGTTTTAACTTGATTTTTAAACCACGTTTTAAAGAACTTTTTAGTAGACGACAAAGAGCAACTTTCCCCTTAGGTATTCGTTTTCACAATTTTATCGAGGGTGAAAACCTACAACTTCCGGAAGTCCTTCCTGGAGGCTTCCATAAATCTCCTCCGTGGCAGGGGCCAGTCCCAACGTGCCTGACTCAATTGTCTGGTTTTTCAAAAGCCGAAACGGAACCACTATTTTTTAAATTAAAATTTCAAGAAATAATGACGGAGTATCAACAATATATTCACATCTATACGGACGGTTCGAAATCGGTGGATGGCTGCTCAAGTGCTTTTACGTCAACAGTACACGGCACCCAGGCTTTTAAATTGAATCCCCTATGCAGTATTTTCACTGCGGAACTAATCGCAGTCCAGAGGGCGTTGGAGAGCATTGTTCCCAGGAGAGCGAAATATATCTTATGCTCGGACTCCATTAGTGCTCTGAAAGCCATCGCTAACCTTTACCACAGCCATCCCACGGTACAGCGGATCCATATCTTACTTTCGAGTCTAACAGCAAATGATGTGGATATCCTCTTCATGTCGGTCCCTGGGCACGTTGGAATTGCAGGAAATGAAAAAGCCGACTCGGCTGCAAAGGCAGCTCTGTCAAGAGAGGACACTGACATCAATACGGTTCCATCCCAGGACCGAAAATGTATTTTTAAGAACATCTTGCTGGAAAAATGGCTAAGGTCCTGGGAGGCAGTTACAAGAAATAAGTTGAGAGCGATCAAAGCAAGCATCACTCCATGGCCATCCTCGGTTAGAAACAGCCGCCGGGAGGAAGTCGCAGTCACCCGACTTAGGATTGGCCACAGCGCTTTGACGCACTCCTTCTTATATACACGAGAAAAGGAACCTCCCACATGCTCTACCTGCAACTGCCCTGTAACCATAAGTCATCTCCTGACAGAGTGTACCAAATATAGAGGTATCCGTCACATTTTAAACATGAGAGGCACACTCTCTGATCTTTTAACAGACGACCCTCTTAAAATTGACACTATTTTAAAATTCCTAAGGTTAACGAATCTTTTAGGCACTCTTTGAACAAACTTAATTTCCGTTTTTATCTTATGCTATTTATTATGTATTTAATTTATTGATTTTATAAATTCATTTTATCCTATTTTACCTTATTTATTTTTGTGTACCTTTTTAACTCTTATTTATTCTATTTAACCTGTAAGGTACATTTTTGATTTCGGACGGTGCAAAATGACCATAGCTGTCGAAGCACCTTAAAAACAAATACTACTACTACTCTCAGCAGTGGGGCAGGCGACGTCTGTCTCCTCATGAGTTATTATTATTTGAATGTGATCATTTATTAGCCTCAAAAGAAACAAAAAGTAATAATTATCTGTGAGATAAATTGCGCCCGATCGTGTTCCAGCAGCTATTGCGCCCGACGGAGGGTTAATAGAAACTTGCACAGCATATGATAGAATACAAAGGGCAGGTAATATGTATATTGACATTTGCAACATCCTTATATGATATAACAAGAAACAACATTCCATGTACAAACAAATGTGATATGTTTCAATGCATTAATTTAACTCCAAATATGACAGCAGTTCCTAAAATGCATTTATTCCTGCTAATTGTCATAATGTGTTTAATTAGCATTTATAATTTTGTTGGTTAAACTAACTTAATTCAGATATTGTGCAACCTTTTATATTGCTGTATGTACACATTTTCACTTCTTGTGATTTAAAATTATCTTATATCAATGCCCTTATTAGCTTTGGGAACAAGTATTACGTCATGCCTCTTAGAGTTCATATTTCCATGTTTCTGATGTGTTGTATGTACTGCTTTGTGCATATATGTTCATTTTTTATACTCTTTGGTTATCTTGGTATGATATTATGAACTTGTGTATATGTCATGTGAAGGATGTCACTGTTTATATGCTTGTATGAACTAACACATTTGAGATGTTGCAGTACGTACATACTTTTACACTTCTTGTGATTTCAGATTATCTTTCTAATATCAATGCTCTCATTAGCTTTGAGAGAAGGTATGATTCTATATGCATTTTGTGGCATGAACTGACAATTCAGATAATGTGCGACCTTTTATGTTTTAGTATGTACAGTGGTGGACATAAAAACTGCACACCCTTGCGAGCGCTCCGCCGAAATTTCAGTGAACTACTAGTCTCGAACGAGCTGTCACGCGATATGGCAACAGAGATGGTAGAGGAGGGGGTGAAGGGTCTTCTTCCTCTCTCCCCCCCTTAGAGAACGGTTTACGGTTCTCTCCTAGCTCTTAAGGATCGGATATTTTCCCTCAAGATAATGAATGCTTTTGAAATCAGTAGCGCTTACTTTCCCCATTGCAGTAACACGTGAATGAGTGTCAGATATAATTCTTTCCATTTCAAAATTAGTTAGAATCGAGACACGAACTCCGGAGTTTAACATACGGACGTCAAAAAGAACGATGTTTATTTTTCCATTCAAGATTAAATTAATTAAATTCCGAGTTAGCAGAAATATTTATTAGGAGTCGAAAGGAATACACATTTCAACGCCTTAACAATGAGAAATGTTTAGTTGCGACTACTTCACGTATTATTTCATTTCTTCGACGCCCAATATCTGTTTATGTATGCTATAAGTGGAATTTGAACAATATCTTTATTCATTTACATAGGAGGAGGATTTTGGTCAGTTATGTGACGGGATGCCTAGCACTTAGGTAAGCAATTTTAAAAAATAACAAAGTATAGAAAACTACGAAAAACGTAACATTTCAGGAATTAAGTGAGAAACTATTAAATTTAAGTTTATGAATTATGTGTAACCAAAAGTTAAGTAAATGACTTTAATAAACGAAACATTTTTTAAACGATAAAATTACTAGCATTCTTAAATAGGAATTACCGTATTTACTCGTGTACCCCGCGCACATTATTCCCGAAACGCCGGGGAAAAAAGGGGGTGCGCGTCTTACACGAGGATTTCTGATCAGGTTATATAAATTGTGAGTATCGATAGTAAATTCTCTGCAATATGATTGCATCTACGTTTATATTCGTAAAAGACGTCGAATTCTACGAAGTATACGCGTATTTATACGACCAAGCAAACGTGTAAGTTACGCCAACGCTGCTGGCAAAAACTTGTAACAGGCCAACCACTTGGTTTCTTCTCCTAGGAGTTAATTGGGTGTTGGGCATAGCTTTCTTTTTTCCAAAGAAAACACTTTCACAACAAAAAACGAAATAAACTAAACTTCGAAATAATGAAACAAATATAACACGCAATAAATAACAATAACAATCAAGAAATAACGATAATAAGGGAAGCAGTAAAATCACTAGTGAACGCAATGTAGTCTGGAGAGAGAGTGAATGCTCAATACAAACGTAAATATCCAACACGGCTACAGGGGTTCCTTTCCGGCGATCATCCTGACAAAAATTCGTCGTCTGCACAAAAGCTTTTAGTCTACGATTCGTCGGTTTTTCCCCTGGCTGCGGGAGATCACTATGGGGGCAAAAGGGTCGCTTTAAAAGAAAAGTGATTAGTGTTTGTGAGGTGTCCGTTGAAAGTGGACACACAAGTTTACAATAGCGCAATAGGAATCATTTCTGGAAGGCAAGGCAGGGGTGGGTTAGGATAAAGGGATGGGGACGGGTTTGGGAGCCTGTGGGAGATGCCGACAAGAGTTCGTAGATGGGTAGAAAGGTTGCAGGTAGCAAGCAATGGGGAGTGAGTGGCGAAAAGTGTACTCATGGATAATGGGAGCGGTATTTCTTGGAAGAACATAGAGTTATCTCAAGTTTTTCTCAAGGTGGCTCTTATTTACCACATGCAGTGCTTCCACAGAAAAGGAGATTCTTGTGGTTTTGCTCCAACGACCTTATTGTCCACAGATCAAATGGAGTTATTTTTAAAAAAAAGTTTAGTTAGGTTGTTATAATTTCATTTAAAATATAAAATGAAGTAAAGATTCAAGATTTTGATTGTTCAACGACACAAAAGGAAAAGAACTTCCCTACGCGGATGGAGAGTTTTTTTGCGTATCGTCTCGTGAGTAAATATTGGTAGGTTAGGAACAAACAAGTCCTAACACTTGAGATGTGGATTTCTTTCTTGCTTTCGAACGATGAAATCTTTCATTCGCAACAAAATTTCACCATTCGGAATTCCTTGAAGTGGATGAGGGAAAAGGACCGAACTTGAACCTAAATGGCAAACACTCAGTAGTCATTGAACTATAGTTATCAGTTAGTCGGCGTATTCTTTCCGCCTACTTCTGCGAGTTTTTGCCAGCAGCGTTGGCGTAATTTACACGTTTGCTTGGTCGTATAAATACGCGTATACTTCGTAGAATTCGACGTCTTTTACGAATATAAACGTAGATGCAATCATATTGCAGAGAATTTACTATCGATACTCACAATTTATATAACCTGATCAGAAATCCTCGTGTAAGACGCGCACCCCCTTTTTTCCCCGGCGTTTCGGGAATAATGTGCGCGGGGTACACGAGTAAATACGGTAATTCCTATTTAAGAATGCTAGTAATTTTATCCTTAGAGAGAAATGTCATTGAAATATTGAACCTTTTGAAAAATTGTCTAGATTCATTAAAAATGAAATGTTCAAGTCCCTTATCTACGAAGTGTATTATATCTTTCGAGTGTATGGTAAATCTTTTGGTTGAGTCGTCTGAATTCTCGTTGACATTATATTGCAAGGCTAATACCATTCGTTTCTTAGTGTCTATTGATACCTTGTCGTCGAAAAACGCTAGTGCTGCACTTTCTGGTGCAAGGTACCACAAATGGTTACAAAAGTTATTCATTGCCACACGGCTAATTTCACTATCAGTCTTGTCGTACTCGTAAAGACTTCAAAAACAGCAAATCTCTCCGAGGAGCTTCAATGGCAATCGGCGCGCTAATCCAAGCCTCCACGTACAAACGTACTATATAGAAAGACGCACACGTCGCGGAGTGCAATTTCTTCTTCGGCAGATAAGGAGAATTCATCGCGAAGAAGAAACATTTTTAGACAGTATATAGCTTTATCCATCCACCTAGCATGGTGAAATGCACCGGGAACGCGAAATGATATTCCTCGAGGAGGAACCCCTCCCAGAAAAATGACAGTTAGTTCAAGGAGCTCTCGGTAGTCTTCCCTGGGGTGATTTTCCTGTAAACGTTGCAGCGCGAAAGCAAGAATTTCGTCTTCCGCGTCCTTTAGATCTTCTCGAACCCGCCAGTCTTGCATTCCAGGTTTAAAATTCTCCGTTAAGTTGAGGCCATGCTTCCTGAAACGTTTTGAAGAGGGGAACATTTGGGCCCGATGATTTTCCAAATTTTTCGTCAAAGACACTCTTTAAAACAATGTAATTGTACAATGTAGACGCCAAGTGTATACTAAATTTTTAAGAATATCACAGAAGGGAAGATTGACGGAAACTTTTATTCACTATTACATTTCATGGAGATATTCCGACGCGAGGACAATACATAAGTGAAACGAAAAAATCTGAATATTTCTCAAGTTTCGCGTATTTTTATTCAAAATATGGAAGTCATGAGGTATATTGAAGTAAATAACCTTAAAGAACTGCCAAAAACGATAATTCTTTCTAAGTGAATATCGGCAAATAATTTGTCATGTTTGCAAAAACCTTTTCTCAATCTCTGCTGAAATGCTACGGTTATAACTGTTTTTACTTAAAAATACGGCATTTACTTGTTATGTGTACATCTAACGAAGCTTAAATAAATATCAATAACGTACAATAATTTGTTTTTTTTTCAATTTCATATTTAAAATTTTGCGATCATTTATATTAAGCATTTTACGAGGAATAAAAAAAACGATAATTTAAACGCGCGCGCTTGGTGCGACGGTGGTGCCGTCTATGAATGCAGCCGGTCGTAACCTGAACCTTTTTCCCGTACTAGCAAGTTGCACAGGCATGGGCCGGACGAAGTCCGGATGGAAAAACCACCCCTCTGAAACTTCGGCCAAAAATTGTGACGGAAAAGTTCGGAAGGGTAATCCTAAGCCTACTGGCGCTAGTGTCGAATAAAAAGGTGAAAGGAACGGAACTCTGTATACTCCGTGTCATCTTTTTCACCTTTTAAAGCGGACATCTTGTGAGAATTTGTGGACTGGTTCTGTTTTAGCTGTGGTTTAAATTTTTACGGAAAAATGCCGGTTATTATAAGGTGTTCAGTCGTTGGTTGCGCGAATACACGGGAAAGTCCTGGCATCAAGTTTTTTACTTTCCCGATTGACAGGAAGTTGTAAGTAATTTCTATTTTTCGATTTCGACGATTACGATAAATCTCGTAGTCAAACTCCCTTCTTTGGTATCTAAAATATTTCAATTTGCTATTTTTATGAAGATAGGTAGTAATTACACATTATGTATGTGATTTAGAGGCCATCGTCATAGAAGCTTCTAACAAATTTGGCTCATCTACGAAAAAATTGTTGCATTAAAATTTTTCAAGGGGTCAGAAAATGGTCTGACCCCTTTAACCAGCCTAGACATACTCCAATGCAATTATCATTTCCTTTGTTGGTAACTTGGTGCGCAGAATTATTTCTGTAGGGCAGCGTTTCCCAATTTAATTTTGCTACGGAACCCTTGCAACTCGACAGAGAAGTTGCGGAACCCCAAACAGTTATTTTGTTTATAAGGTGAAAATCGAAGCACAAGTAAGTACAGATAATAATAAAGATAGGTCATGTGATCAACATTTCGTCTATTTTCATATATTTAAAGATAAAAATCGTTTATATGAACGGCATCTAGTCGATTTCTGTATTTTGTTTTTGTTGTGTATTTCGAGAACCCAGTTTCGCATAAGTACGTGCTCGCGAATGGTAATAACTCTATAATTGCCCGTCTTGATAAGTCTGAATATTCATGATATAAGCTGCCCCAAAATGTAATCAGAGAAACTTGTTTAAATGTTTGTATTAAATGGACATCTGAAGTGATTTCGATTAAATTTTCATAATCTAGTGCAGAATAATCCTTCTGGTTTCTCGGTTATACTGAATGGATTCCGAATCCAGTTATTGTTCTCATTGATGTTTGGAAAATACTTCCTGATGTTGGTGTATAAATTGCGAAGATGATCTACAATGTTGCTCTGAATTTCTTCTTCAAGTTTGCATTTGTTTTCTTCAAGGAAATCATTGAATGTTGGAAACCAATCCAAATTATTTTGTTATACAGACGAAATCCAAAACTAGCTTCCGGGAGAATGACAAAATTTTATCTTTCGCATTGAAAATAGTTACATTCTTTGTGCGGATGTATTTAAATCTGACCGTTCCAAATACTAATTCCAATACTTACTACCTAAAACAAGATCCCATCGAGCATAAATGCTTTGACAACCCCAATGTACCAAGTCACAAATGAAGCAATCAATTTCTTTGGCACAATTCAAGATGTGTATAACTTTTTCTTTTCTGGCAGGTTGTGAAAAATCATGTAGACTTGACATTAAAACCTCTGTCTGACACTAGATGAGAAAGCAAGATTGAAGCAATTAAAACATCAAGATTTACATTGCCAGAAAGTTACGATGCTTTATTTGATGAGTAAGGTAAGCAAAATTTATATTTTTCTTGTGTAACTTTACATTTCTAATGTGTTATGATCGGAATACAGTGAAGTAGTTGTCAAGCATCTTCCTATCAAGGTGGCAGTTGGAGAAGATGTCGCCTATGCTGCTCCAGAAAAGCAGAAAAAAGAACAAAATATACTTGTTCTTTAAGTGTATTACCACTTTGTCCCCACCCATGATTTCTTAAATTTCATGGAAAGTAAGCTATGTAATGTAATGTAATGTAATGTAATGTATGTAATGTATGTAATGTAATGTAATGTATGTATGTAATGTAATGTATGTAATGTAATGTAATGTATGTATGTAATGTATGTATGTAATGTATGTATGTAATGTATGTATGTAATGTAATGTATGTATGTAATGTAATGTATGTATGTAATGTATGTAATGTAATGTATGTAATGTAATGTATGTATGTAATGTATGTATGTAATGTATGTATGTAATGTATGTATGTAATGTATGTATGTAATGTAATGTATGTAATGTATGTATGTATGTAATGTAATGTATGTATGTAATGTATGTAATGTATGTAATGTAATGTATGTATGTAATGTATGTAATGTAATGTATGTATGTATGTAATGTACTGTATGAAATGTATGTATGTAATGTATGTAATGTAATGTGTGTATGTAATGTATGTATGTAATGTATGTAATGTAATGTATGTATGTAATGTATGTATGTAATGTATGTATGTATCTAATGTATGTATGTAATGTAATGTATGTAATGTAATGTATGTAATGTAATGTACGTAATGTAATGTACGTAATGTAATGTACGTAATGTAATGTACGTAATGTAATGTATGTAATGTAATGTAATGTATGTATGTATGTAATGTAATGTACGTAATGTAATGTATGTAATGTAATGTATGTAATGTAATGTAATGTATGTTATGTAATGTATGTAATGTAATGTATGTAATGCAATGCATGTAATGCAATGCATGTAATGCAATGCATGTAATGCAATGCAATGTAATGCAATGCAATGTAATGCAATGCATGTAATGCAATGCAATGTAATGTATGTATGTATGTAATGTATGTATGTATGTATGTATGTAATGTATGTAATGTATGTATGTAATGTATGTATGTATGTATGTAATGTGTGTGTGTGTGTGTGTGTAATGTAATGTAATGTATGTATGTAATGTATGTATGTAATGTATGTATGTAATGTATGTATGTAATGTGTGTGTGTGTAGTGTGTGTGTAATGTGTGTGTGTGTGTGTAATGCAATGTATGTAATGCAATGTATGTAATGCAATGTATGTAATGTATGTAATGTAATGTATGTATGTAATGTATGTATGTAATGTAATGTATGTAATGTATGTATGTAATGTATGTATGTAATGAATGTAATGTAATGTATGTAATGTAATGTATGTAATGTAATGTATGTAATGTAATGTATGTAATGTAATGTATGTAATGTATGTAATGTATGTAATGTATGTAATGTATGTAATGTAATGTATGTAATGTAATGTATGTAATGTAATGTATGTAATGTAATGTAATGTATGTAATGTAATGTATGTAATGTAATGTATGTAATGTAATGTATGTAATGTAATGTATGTAATGTATGTAATGTAGTGTATGTATGTAATGTATGTAATGTATGTATGTAATGTACGTATGTAATGTATGTATGTAATGTAATGTATGTAATGTAATGTATGTAATGTAATGTATGTAATGTAATGTATGTAATGTAATGTAAGTAATGTAATGTATGTAATGTATGTAATGTAATGTATGTAATGTATGTAATGTAATGTATGTAATGTAATGTATGTAAAGTATGTAATGTAACGTATGTAATGTAACGTATGTAATGTAACGTATGTAATGTAACGTATGTAATGTAACGTATGTAATGTAACGTATGTAATGTAACGTATGTAATGTAACGTATGTAATGTATGTAATGTAATGTATGTTATGTAATGTATGTATGTAATGTATGTAATGTAATGTATGTATGTAATGTAATGTATGTAATGTAATGTATGTAATGTATGTATGTAATGTATGTAATGTATGTATGTAATGTAATGTATGTAATGTAATGTATGTAATGTATGTATGTATGTAATGTATGTAATGTAATGTATGTAATGTAATGTATGTATGTAATGTAATGTATGTTATGTATGTATTTAATGTAATGTATGTATGTAATGTAATGTATGTAATGTAATGTATGTATGTAATGTAATGTATGTATGTAATGTATGTATGTAATGTAATGTGTGTATGTAATGAATGTAATGTATGTAATGTAATGTATGTTATGTAATGTATGTAATGTAATGTATGTATGTAATGTATGTATGTAATGTATGTATGTATGTAATGTATGTATGTATCTAATGTATGTATGTAATGTATGTAATGAATGTAATGTACGTAATGTAATGTATGTAATGTAATGTACGTAATGTAATGTATGTCATGTAATGTATGTAATGTATGTATGTAATGTAATGTATGTAATGTATGTATGTAATGTATGTATGTAATGTATGTATGTAATGTATGTATGTAATGTATGTAATGTATGTATGTAATGTATGTATGTATGTAATGTATGTATGTATGTAATGTATGTATGTAATGTATGTATGTAATGTAATGTATGTAATGTAATGTATGTAATGTATGTATGTAATGTATGTAATGTAATGTTATGTATGTATGTAATGTAATGTATGTATGTAATGTATGTATGTAATGTATGTAATGTATGTATGTAATGTATATAATGTATGTATGTAATGTAATGTATGTAATGTATGTATGTAATGTATGTATGTAATGTAATGTATGTATGTAATGTATGTACGTAATGTATGTACGTAATGTATGTATGTAATGTATGTATGTAATGTAATGTATGTAATGTAATGTATGTATGTATGTAGTGTATGTATGTAATGTAATGTAATGTATGTAATGTAATGTATGTAATGTAATGTATGTATGTAATGTAATGTATGTAATGTATGTATGTAATGTATGTATGTAATGTAATGTATGTAATGTATGTATGTATGTAATGTATGTAACGTAATGTATGTAATGTATGTAATGTATGTATGTAATGTATGTATGTAAATGTATGTATGTAATGTATTTAATGTATGTATGTAATGTATGTATGTATGTAATGTATGTAATGTAATGTATGTATGTAATGTATGTATGTATGTAATGTATGTAATGTATGTATGTAATGTATGTAATGTAATGTATGTAATGTAATGTATGTGATGTAGTGTATGTGATGTAGTGTATGTGATGTAATGTATGTGATGTAATGTATGTAATGTAATGTATGTAATGTAATGTATGTAATGTATGTAATGTAATGTATGTAATGTATGTAATGTAATGTATGTAATGTAATGTATATAATGTAATGTATGTATGTAATGTATGTATGTAATGTAATGTATGTAATGTATGTATGTAATGTAATGTATGTAATGTAATGTATGTATGTAATGTATGTTATGTAATGTATGTATGTAATGTAATGTATGTATGTAATGTAATGTATGTAATGTAATGTATGTAATGTATGTATGTAATGTATGTATGTAATGTATGTATGTAATGTAATGTATGTAATGTATGTATGTAATATATGTATATAATGTATGTATGTA
>JAXCHB010000032.1:0-7500 GCA_036926305.1 Uropetala carovei
CCCCCTTTCTCTATTCCTTCATCTTTCTCGTTTCTTCGTCCTCTCTTCTTTTCCTCTAGCTCTCACTCTCTCTCCTTTTCTTTCTACCATTGTTGGCTCAAAAAAAAAAGAAAATCACTTATATTGTAATAATTTTCTCTCTCTCTCTCTCTTCTTTCACTCTCCCTCCTCCTATCATTCGTCCTTTGTTTCCTCTCTCACTCCATCCCAACGGAATATGAGTCAAAGCCTCGTGATTGGTCATGAATTTTCTTCCATAAGACTTTTTAATGAATTTTCTTCCATAAGACTTTTTAAAAAAAAAAGCGCCGATGCGAAATGGTTTTGGCACTCCTTACTTTAAAAATAATATAAAAATGAACGAGAGAGGAGAGCGAGGGAGTTTTTTCTCATCCTCCTTACTCGTTTTTTTTAAACGTAAAGCATTGGAAGCGGAGCAAAAGAGAGAGAGAAGTGGGGAGTAAATCGCCTTCCAAAAAAAAAAGAAGAAGAAAACGCGCACTTTGCTTATCGGCCTCACGGACTCATCCCCCCCCCCCCCCCCTCCTAATCTCTTTAGTTTATAGGCCGTATATCTTTTTTTAGGAGTGTTTTTTTAGCTTTTTTATCCTGCTCCTTACTTTATTCATTCTTCTCTCAGAAGGGGGAAGGGGATTGGGGGAGGTGATAAGGGACGGGGAGAGAAGGGGAGGGAGGGGGAGGGGGGTAAAGAGGAGAGAAGGTTGAAGGAAGGCAGATGAGGAGTGATTTGATGACGGAGGAAGGAAGGGAGAAGTGATGGCGGCGAAGAAATTCTCTTGCTGTGCGACGGTTTTGTTAGTCGGTAGATCGAGAGGGGAACCGATGGACGATGGAAGGCTAGGGAAAGGTGAAGATAATCCAAGGAGGAATTCGTTGGATTGGACCAATATTTTTTGTATAAATTTAACTTCTTATTAATTTTATATAGATGAAATTCACACCGATACAAACTTGGTTCAAACAAACAGGTCAATACACTTTTTGTAGGCGCTTACTCATTTTTTTTACGTTTAACGAATGTAATTACATGTAAATAACGAAGCATTATTAGTATTATTTATGCAAGTCAAGGGTTTAGTTTAATTTAAATTCACCAAATGAAAAGACGAACATGCTTATAAATGTATTGGTTGTTTCATAACGCCTGACTTATCGTTAATAAAATCCACGAAATTTCACGTCGATTGACGTTGTATTAGCGATATTGTAAATTGTATGAATTTCAAAACTTTATTTCGTCCTATAAATATATCAGTTCAATTTTTCTTGTGGTCGTATAAGTATACAATTTAAAATTTATGCAGTTTCTAAAAATGGGTAGTAATCTATGCCTTGTAAATGCAAGTACTCTTGTGTTTAAGCGATTTGTGCGATCGTTCCATATGTTGTTATCGTGCTATGCAATCCCCACCAGCAAAATTGCGGAGTACAGTCTTGAGAATATGCAAACGCCTATGTACATTGGGAAGGAGGGATGGGAGAAGATCAAGGAAGTTGACAGAAAAAACGAGAGAGCTTGTAAAAACTACATTTAGTTTAGAGGAAATAATTTATAGGAAGAGAAGAGAGAGAATAGGGAGACGTAAGATAAAAGGTGTGATTGCAATGAAGAGAGGGACGAAGAAAGTGTGATAAACGGGGATGAAGGAGAAAGAATAAAAGGAGCGGATAGTCAAAACTCTCGGATCACTGGCGAAAGAAAAAATTTCGAGGGCCTCGCAGATGGGGAATCTTGAACGGAACGGAAGGGAGACGGTAAGAGATGGTCAGAATGAGAAGGAAATGAACGGTAATATGAGAGAATAATCGGCAGTGCGTGGCAAGGATGCAAGAACAGAGAGGAGATCTTCAGATGGAACGGAGACGAAGGGAAATCGGTGGAAATCACGGATATATTAGAGTAGATTGCGGGGACAAATGCGATGGTAGAGAGACGGCTCGGGAACACTCAAAAGGAATCCGTTCAAATGCACTTTTCGATGCTAACACTTTCAAAAATGAAATTGACAGTAGGTATAAACATCATCTTAATTCGTACCCAAGTAAGACAGGAATAACATTAGCTCATGGTAAAATAAATTTTAAAAAATATGTCAAACTCCATTTTCCTATATTTAAATTCAATTCCAGTATATTCTTTTTAAATATGGGATATTTTATCAAGTAATCAACTAGCATCTATATCTATAATAGCCGACCGTCCGTCCCACCCTGTATCTCAAAAGCCGTTCGTCGTAGAGATATGCGGTAATTGCGTTTTGTTTCTACAAGCTAGGAAGCCCCTAGATACTATTCTCATTTTCATAAAGTCCCGGGTTCGAATCCAGGAGACAATTATATTTTCCCATAAGTTTACACAGTATTTTCGATTTTTCAGGGTGCAAGGTTTTTTTCCTTCATTTATTAAAACACGTAAATGACCCGATTTTCTTCGTTTGCTTTATTCGACGGCTAAAACTATACTATCTTATTCTTGCAATGTTTACATGTTACACGGTCGAATATTCAGAAATACGCAATTGTTTTCGAAATTTTACGGATATTTCGTACTCTTTTCGACGTTGTTGCCTCCGATTCAGTTAATGCCAATTAAACCTTCAAATAGGTGAAAGAATAACGTTATTCGCCTCGCACTTTGTTTAAGCATCGAAATTATTGCTGTAACAATGTCAACATTTATACATAGCAACATAAATATTTACGGATAATTATTCAGTTAATCTTCGTATGGGAAGCACTTCTAAAGATTCAATCAAAGCAGGTGAATCTTCCTATCATCATTTGAATGCTGGAATCTTCTCTCTTTGTAAATAGAACTATTATATTATACATCCATAATGTTTATAAACGCAAATAGGCGCAAGCATAAATTTAAAATTAAATGAGAATAGGACACACGTTATTTGTTTAAACACATTACATTGTTATCTTCTCTTCATTGATAATATACATAAACGGTTGCATTGATTGTTATATAAAAAAGAAAGGAGATATATTTGAATAAAAATAAAAACCTAAAAGTTCGCGATCAATTACTGTGCATTTTTAGAGTTAAATGTGATTTACTGAGATCACTTATTTTACATACTTATCGTTTTTATAAATCAATTTTGAAATTCACCGCGCAATCTTTGCTCGGGATCAGCTAGTATTAGTATGAAGTCCTTCGTAAGAAGGATGATAAAATTTATAAAAAGAATCATCGGTTTATGGCAACCGGAGGATTCGGGTTCGGCGACGGGAACCAAACGGGAGACCTCGGATTCAGTCGGGAACCCACGAAATAAGGTGTCTGCAGGGGAAAGGAGGGAGAGAGAGAGGAAAGGAGTTTGAGTGGATAAAAAGGAGAATCAAGAGGGGTTTTGGCGCTTGTCACATCAACTCCCTCCATATACCAGGAGCATTCGGAGAGATGCCTTGCCTCTTCCTCCTTACTCCAGTCCTCCTCCCTCTCTCCCATAAGACCTCATATTCCCACGCTGGATGACTGCGTGGGCTAAGGTCCCTATGTGGAAAACTTAAACCGATGGGAGAGGGGGAGAGAGAGAGAGTTTTTGGAGCGATGGCGGAAAGGAGAAGTGGGAGGGCGTGGCGGGTGAGCGAAGGCTTCTGGATGAAGGAGATATCGGGTGAAGAGACGGAAAAGGGAAGCTAGCGGAGAAGGGAGGAGGTTTTTTGGAAGGTAACGACCGAGCCACACACAACCTCTCTCTCTCTCTTACCAGACCCACCACACCTCCCCTCCCCCTTCCATATCTCTCCCTTTTACTCTCTCTCTCTCACACACACACACACACCCCCGCCCCTTACCCTCCCTCGCTTTCTCTCTCTCTCCCACCCCGTTGACTTTTATATCTCTCCTCCCCTCTTCCCTAAACCCCCCTCTCCCCCCCTCCACCTCGTATAGCACGGTGGCCCATCCCCCCGTCGTAATAACGCTGCCTTCGCGTCGAGGCTTTTATGGGTCGCCTGCTGACAGGGAAGGCAGGACTCGTAAACCTCCGCCACACTAATAACTCGCCTCTGCAGCCTCTCTACTCCCCCCCCCCCCCCCTCCCCCGCACCTCCCAACCCGTAGACGATTCAACTACACTCCCTTCCTCTCCAACCGTTCCGCCTTTACGTCCCTCCACCTATCTCCTTAAACCCCCTCCTCCCCCCTCCCTCTTCCTTCACCCCCCCTCTCTCTCTTCTCGCCTTTTTCCTTTGGGTGCTCACCGTGCTCCTAAAGGACACTGGCAGGGGTCGCGTGCTCGTAAATGCAAGCGATGTGCGAGGTTTTGGAGGAAGAGAAAGGAGAGAGAGAAGGGAGATTGGGAGGGGAAAAAGGCTAGGGGTGTGGGAGTGGACTGGGAAAGAAGAGGAGGAAGATCGGGTTGGGTAATTCCTCCTACTACTACTACGCCCAACCTCTGAACTGAGTGAGTATCGGTCCTCCTTACGCTATATTTCAAAGTCAGAAAGAGTCCGCTCCTCTCTCTCCCGTCTCGTGCGTTTTCTCCTTCTCAATCGACGCTATACACCCTCCCTCCCCCCTCCCTCTCGTATCATCCCCGCGTCACCCTTCCTGAAGCTCCCTCTCTCTCTCTCTATGACATGCTATACCCTTCTTTCCATTCCACATCCATATCTCAGGCACACTCTTTCTTCAGTGTGGCTAACTGACATATCAACACCACCCACCCTTTGCTGTGTTGTCGGTTTTAATAAATTTTTTCCCTATGGTGATCGTGAAGGTGTGTGTATATATATGTATGCGAATATGTTTTTCTATATATTTTGTGCATAGTATTTTATGCGTTTGTACATATATATGTACTTATAAATGTAGTTATGCATATAACCGTGCATGTATACATTTATGTGTGTGTATAGTATATGAAACTCAAAGGCGAAAGCATAACTGCTTTCGCCTTTGAGTCTTCGCTATCTCGCTCGCAGTGACTAACACGAGGATGTAAATATTTTCTCTCGGCCAATGTTTCATCGTTGCAAAACAATACATTTTAATTAATCCGGCATGTAGGCAAAAAAGAGAAGATGATTCTAAATGTCACGATTTTTTAGTGGGCTTATATTCAAAAGGTCAAGATAGTAAAAAAAAAATTTTTTCTCTCTCTCTCGAGTGTCCTTAAAATTAATTGCATCGGGACCGAATTTTTACCGAGTTTGTGTGCTAACTAGCTATACGAGTTTTCCATGGGGCACTTAAATAATATTAGTATAATGTAATTTTTAATTATTCTGTTTTAAAATCATAAAAGAATGAGTCAATCGTGTTATTTAAGTATTTATTTTAATGTCGCTAATGTGTATTAACCTGGGTGCAACAAATCACATGGCTGATGGGCAGTAGCGGATTTGGAAAATTGCCGCCCCTAGAATAAAATATTTTTCCGCTCCCTTAAAAAATGTTATTAAAATATACTTACTTTATATATTATACCAGAGCAACAATCTGTTCTTTTCCGGCGTATTTATAGTTATTACCTTGACAAGTTTATTTAGGTTGGTAGCAGTGGTCTTTCATGATTTCGAAGAAATCTTCTTCGTCCTCCATAATTTTGTAAATCACACTCTTTAGAGTGCTTCTTCATATACTATATTGATGGTCTTGCAACTTGGCGAATGAATATACAAATCTGACCACTCCGAAATCCTGCCTCCTTCAAAACCCGCCATTGGCCATTGCCTACTTTGACCTTATTGAAAATCCGCTAATCCTTATGGGTATTAATCCCGAGCCAAAATTCCTGGAATTTCTGTTTAGAGGAAAGTTTTAACAAATCAAAAATAAAACGATCAGCATATATGAAAGCTCAACGCGACTGCCAAATTAATTGAACTCGCTTTTCCCATATTTATCTAACAATAAGTAAAATAATGTCTAATTCGGTTGCAATAAGATAATCTTTTGATACAACGCATTAGGCGTTAAAAAAGGACATGAATGAGTTGTTTAAAATCTAATTGATGACGACGATAAATTATTATCCATATTTTTCGTCAGTTTGAAATTCAAGTCCCTTTCTTTCGTTAATATCCCCGAATAATAAATCAAAATTTGTTCTGTCTGATGCGTTAAATGCTCCTAAAGCAAACCAGATAGAAATTTTGTTTTTTTTCGCCAATCGATTCGATATTGTCTAGTTGTGCACGTTTTCTTATGGAGGCTCTGGTATCCAGCAGAATGTGGGCAAATATTTTAACTTAAATTTTCTTTTTTGATAAACATTTCCTTTAAAGAATTTTCTTCTAAATTATAATAAATTATTTTTTTATAATATTATTTCAGACAAATCATTCTAGTACACATAAATTTTAACATTATGTATTAACAATTTAAAAAAACACCGTTTACTGACTGCTTCTGCAGCTACTTCCTTATTCTTTTTTGCTTTGAATCATATTCATGATAATTTTAATGAAGGATATGTTGCCGCCTGAGATGATAATTAGGCAAAAATTTTACCAATTTTTTAAATTTCATTGAATAATAAATCGCACAGCAATCTGTGTGTGTCTAATTACTGACTTCTAAGGTATCTCCAATAAGCACAACAAGGTTATTAAAAAACATACGTATTTCGGCAACAAAGCAGCCGTCTTCAGTGGTAGTTTTTTTCATAACCTTGTTGGAGACACGTATCTGAGATAAGTACTTTTTTAATCTTTTGATTTTGAAGTGCTTTTTCTTGTTTTTTGAATCTATAGGACGAGCTCGACAAATTTCGTATGAATTTATCGTTTATTTGTGAAACTTCTTAATTGGATTACATCGACATTTTATTTTTATTAACCTCTTTTCAAATTTGAGAAAATTGACATGGATTCTTTATTAATACGACGTTATAACAAGGATTTTGAATTTTTAATAATCAGTTCAGCCAGTGTTACCAGAAGAAAGTTAATCAGCATTCTTCAACGGTGTGGGCCTATTGCTTTATATATACATTATGGAATTTTATATAGACTACATTACTGTTTAAATAGAATTCCATAAAAGTGGAAAGCTATTCGCATAGTGTGACTCATCATTATTAAGTGACGAATGCGCTATTTGCATCATATAAACCTCAAAGTAAAAAAAACTTGTTCCTGATGATTCACCCTACCACCCAGTACTTATAACATTTATGCTGTAGAAACCTTCCACGCGAATTTATCAAGAATCTTTTGGTAAAGTCCCACGGTCACTTTAACGAAATTTATTCCCCGACGCGAACCCAAATTTAAAAAATTCTCTCGCTTTTAAGTATTCCTGTCAAAAAAAACGAAAAAAAAACCTCGAGCATCGTCATAAAAAAACAAAGAATCCTTACGCAGCTTTACGGGTGGTTGTTTGCCCTATATCTCCGTCCGCCCAGGTTCTCTCGCGCCTCACTTCTTTTTTGCCTACTGCTTTCAATCCTTTATCCCTCCCGCCTCTCTCTCTTTCTCTCTCTCTCCGCATCCTTCCCACGTTTTCCCCTTCCTTCA